>BRDA01000337.1:75046-87339 GCA_036984385.1 Crenuchus spilurus | reverse complement strand
CTTTCTTGTTCACTACCTTTTGCTACCTTAGCGTCGCTTTCAACAGGCACTTTCACTGGACAGCGGTCAAAGGTATTGACTGACCTCTTCTTCTATGACCGCCGCGCCCCTAGCGGTTGGCATACTTGAAGAAATTTACACTACTCGTTACTTGGAATTTTACTCGTTACCTGGAACAAAAATATTCCGAGATCTCGACTCGTTGCCTGGAATACTCATTAGTAGGGATGCTCGTAAGTAGGGGTACCACTGTAATGTAGTATAAAAGAAACCCACCTCAGCTTTGTGTTATAGTGGGATCCGCATGTGTATTTATCACAGTCACTGTAACATTCAACATCATTACAGATTACAGCACCAATTTCTAGCAGTCAGGGGTTTAAACACAACACAAAGTGAACCACTGTCTGCCACCAACCTTGTAATACAGATAAACTAATAATAATAAAATCAGTACTGTGTTTTTGAGAATTGATACAGTCTCACAAATCATAATTTTGTGATACTGTGGATGTATGAATATTTTCTTACACCCCAATAGACAAGAAATGTAAATGTGCACTGACTGTGTCTCATAATTCTTATCTTATAGAGAATCTCTTTGGCTTCTACATGGAGAAGAAAGATATCCTGGAGAAAAGAGGAATGCTTGGTGTGGAGGACCCCGACACTCCACCAACCAACACTAACCGCTATGTACTGGCTGATATCACCTCCTTCTTCACCCTACTGGTGGGCATCTACTTCCCTTCTGTCACAGGTTAGTACTCCCACAAAGCCAATGACATAAACAGTGAAAGGACACTGACTAATAGGAGATATAAATCTATCATTAGGGCTGGGCCCCGAGTGGCTCAGCGGGCAAAGACGCTACCACTATGACCCGAGGATCGCGAGTTTGCCATCAACAGCCGGGGCCCAAGAGAGCAAAAATTGCCAGTGCTCTCTCTGGGCGGGTAGATGGCGCTCTCACTCTCTCTATCACTCTCACATTGCAATGTCCGCTGGCTCAGGCGTCTACTGATTGGTCCAATCGGAGCTGTGGACCCTGTGTGCCTTCCTCTGAGCGCGTTAGGCTCTCCAGTGATGGTGTATCAACAGTGGTTTGAAAAAGAAGCGGTGGCTGCATCACACGCAATAGAGGAGGCTTGTGCTTGCCTGCACCCTCCTAGAGTCAGGGACATTGCAAAGTGATGGGGAGAGGCCTAACGGAGGGGATGGGCTAATTGGCTACCACTACATTGGGAAGGGATAAAATTGGCAAAAACCTAGAAATAAATTTTTTTTTTTAAATCTATCATTATGGAGTCATTTCCCATTTTGTTGTTGATGATATGCTCAAATCAGGGTTTCTATGTTATAGCTGTTTTTATGGGGAAAAAATGAATAAGACAAAAAATAATAATCCCTGGATCTTCTGAAACCTCTTAAAATGTCTGGAATAGTCACATTTCTTATTCATAACATTCAGACATTTGTTACTTAGTTATTTTCTGATACATTCAAAATGTGTCACGTGAAAGCTAAGACCATCTTCTTTATGCCTGAGTTGTTAACTATGACAGTCCTATAAATAAAGCCCAAACAAACAGAACTGATATCTGTATCGTAGTGAAGAGTGATGTCTAGTGACACAAATCAAAGTTGCACATTAAATTAGTCTTTTACAAAAGATGTCAATGTTTTGTATTTATTTCATGTACTGTATAAAAACAATAAGATTACAGGAGGTCAATTATTCAAAGTATAGATATTGCTACATATAAACTAAGACATGTACAATTACGTGAGTTAAAAATGGCTACTATTACAGTGATAACATTACTCCACCTTATTCTACAGCACAAGCTACTCACATTGTGGCCTTGCACTGCTAAAGCTTGTTTGATGAGTTTGCCAGGTTTATGTCAGATAAATGTGCAGGAGTGTTAGCTCACATGTAGCATATGTAGCATGTTTCCTATTTCAAATGTCCACATTTGAAGTAGCACAGTGACATTCAGGAGAAAAGTATGAAGGACAAAATGTACAGGCTTTGGAACTTGTAGATTAAGCATCAAGCCCAGTATGGGTGAAAACAGAGAATCTCTATATTGAGGAGAACTGCCATTGATATACAGACACTAGCGGGCGCTCCTGAGGAAGTCCAAAAAGAAAGGAAAGTTTTAGTGCAAAAAACAACTCAGCACTGCTGTCACATATTTACATGACTTTAAAGCCGTTCTACTTAGCCACTTGTTAACCAATCAACACTCAGCAGCTGAAAAGCTAACATTTCACTGCACAAAACTGAGTTGCTTTAGAAAAGCACAGCAGTGTTAGCACTTCTGAAGTTACCAATCATATTTTGGTTTAATTATACAACAATTCAGTGACGGAACTAGGCATGCGGGTGCCCTGAGCACAGTGTGTGTGCCCCCATCCGAAGGCATGTGCACAGCATGTGTTCTACGTGGGCGGAGTGCCAGCACTGCAACAATTATTCTTTCTCTGATCTGGAGAAAACTATAGACTTTTTTAAAAATACCATTAAAATACTTGCTCTAAAAAATCTGGTGCCTTCGACTGATTGATGTTTGTAATGATGTGTGTGTCTGTGTGTGAGAGAGAGAGAGAAGGAGAGAGAGAGAAGGAGAGAGAGACAGAAAGAGAGAGAGAAGGAGAGAGAGAGACAGAGAGAGAGAGAGAGAGAAGGGGAGAGAGAGAGAGAGAGAGAGAGAAGGAGAGAGAGAGACAGAGAGAGAGAGAGAGAGAGAGAGAGAAGGGGAGAGAGAGAGAGAGAGAGAGAGAAGGAGAGAGAGAGAGAGAAAAAAAGAGAGAGTATGTTTATTGTGAGGCTAAACTAAACTTAGGCAGAAGTGATGACAGCAGTGAAATGTTAAGGTGTAGTGAGCTGTGATCCAACCAGCACTGCATCAGCACAAATCTACAGGATTACACTGAATTTACTGACCTCTGTCAGTCTTACACACACAAACACACACACACACACACACACACACACACACACACACACTTTCAGAATACTTATGTATTTAACCCCTTAAACTCTAAAGGACTCTCACAGGGGCACATTTCTTTAGATTTTCTTTATTTAACTTTCATAACATACCTTGTTTTAATAGTTTCAGTTCAGTTTATCTATCTATCTATCTATCTATCTATCTATCTATCTATCTATCTATCTATCTGTCTATCTGTCTATCTGTGTGTCTGTCAGTCAATAAATCAGTCAATTTGTCTCTATGTCTGTCTACTTAATTCACTTTTATATGATTTTTATCTCTTAAAATTAAACACATTGATCATATTACTGTCTTTAAAACTGAGGACTTCTGATAGACTGCACTGTATTGTGCTTCATTAAAAAAAACTATCCTTAATAAAACATTTTGCTGTGATTAAACATTGGTTTTCTGTGACATTACAAAAATAGTGAATTAAATTTTCCAGCTTAATTTTTATATAAGAACTGCACAGACTGAAGAGTGGCTAAAAAGTGTAGACTTTAATCATGTTTATATCATGCATAATACAAAAAATAAAAATAATAAAAACATTTGCTTGACCTTATTGTATCTTAATGTCTCTCTCTCTGTGGGTGTGTGTGTGTGTATGTGTGTATCAAAGGGATCATGGCTGGCTCCAACCGCTCTGGTGACCTGCAGGATGCCCAGAAGTCCATCCCCATTGGCACTATCTTGGCCATCTCCACCACTTCCACTATATGTATCCTTCACAGCTGACCGCACTATATTTCCAGTCCAAATATTGGGACTCCTAGCTTAGATTAACACTTGAACATACTATAACTTATATACTATAACACAATATTAAACAGAAAACTCTGTATGTATCTCTTATGAATGTTGCCATAGTCCACACATTTAATCTCATTTTTAATTTTTAAAAGGAAAAATATGGACTCATCAGTAGTTTATCAATATTTTGGAAAAGTAAACCGTCAAATCACTCTTACTATTATAAAACCTCAATACTAGACCCAAAGTGTTAGTCAGTGCCTGCACTCTTAATTGATGTTGGAGTTTCTCCCGCTGTGCTCCCAATTGGTCATTTCTCCCATTGATCTCCCAGTTTCAAAGTGATACATATCACAAGGGGTATTTCTCAGGTTGGGACAAGTGTTGTGGTATCTGGCAACCCAACCCAGAGACAGAGTTGATTGTGTGCAGATGACCCTGTCTGACATGCATCACTAGGGATGTAGTTAGGGATGGGAGCAAGCTCCCAATATTTTTTGAAAGTGAAAGTAAAGTGTGGGTGCTCTCTGCCTGGACTGCATACTTTTGCTGGGAGGAAGATTTTGCCAAAAACACAGAAAGTCTTATATATATCTTTTTCAAAGTATAATATTGGCAGGTATGGTCAATATGTTTTGTGTTAAATAAATCTGCATTTACTTACTTAATTAGGAAATTTCATCCTTCAAATTTGAAAACAACATAACTTTTGTGCCTGTAAGTTAGCATATAACAACTTCAGGGTAGTCTCGGTGGATACATGTATCCTCTGTGTTTATATTAGTACACAGTAAATCTGAGTGTTAAATCAACACTATTAGAGTTAAATTAACACTGAGAGTGTTACATTTTGACACCCTCAGTGTTAATTTATCTCTAATAATGTTGATTTAACACTGTCAGATTTACTGTGTAGTGCTGTTTTTCTGTTCTCCTGAGCTCTGGCTCTCACAGACATGTCCAGTGTAATTCTGTTTGGAGCCTGTGTGGAGGGAGTAGTGCTGAGAGACAAGTGAGTCACTTCATTTCCAATTCAATATTCAGATTTGATTCACTTTTCATATTCTCTAATGCTCAGGGCAGGTCAGCTCTAACTTGTATACTGTTAATCCAGCTTATTTTACAGGAACGATTCATTCAGAAGTCATATTTACACAATTTTACACTTACATTAGATGTAATCAATGAGGCAATGTATGTTTTAAGTCCTAATTATGCTTCTTTTATAAATGGAGCTATGTTCACATTGCTAACACTATTTTAGATCTCAATAGCCACATACAAATTTCTGTCTCAAAAAAAAAAAAAAAAAAAAAAAAATCTCCAAAAATTTCTGTCTCAAAAAAAAAAAATCTCCAAAAATTTCTGTCTCAAAAAAAAAAAAAAATCTCCAAAAATTTCTGTCTCAAAAAAAAAAATTCTCCAAAAATTTCTGTCTCAAAAAAAATAAAAATAAAAAATCTTCAAAAATTTCTGTCTCAAAAAAAATTTCAAAAACAAAAATCTCAAAAATTTTGTGTGGAATTTTTGCTGCTACAAAATGATATGCTCAAAGTCATGAGTGGAGATATTTAAAGAGGGGTGTGGCTAAATCCATTTACAGTATTACACAATAAGGAGAGTGCATTTCTCAACAGATTGTTGAATTGTTTTCATACCTAGGCAGCCCAAAAAAAAAGTGACTGGGTTGTATTTTTCCAGTTTGGTAGGTACATGTAAGTACTGTACATGTAAAAGCATGTCATTCTGCAATACACAGGTTTGGAGAAGGTGTGAATGGCAACTTGGTCATTGGCACATTAGCATGGCCTTCACCGTGGGTTATTGTGTTTGGCTCCTTCTTCTCCACCTGTGGGGCGGGGCTTCAGAGTTTGACAGGAGCACCCCGTCTCTTACAGGCCATAGCTCGAGATGGAATCATCCCCTTCCTTCGGGTAAGTATGCACCAGATGTGTTACAGTTTTTGGTACACACTGCCAAAATTCTGGAGTTCTCTTTATTCTCTTTATACAAATCTGAATCTTTTCTATGTTGTTGTTGTTGATTTGCATGTTATGCTTTGCAATGTACTGTACACCAATCAGCTACAACATTAAAACCAGTTTGCTAGTATGCTGTGGGTCACCCTTGCACCACCAGACTAGCTCCAACCCACCAAGTCATGGTCTTCATAAGACCTGAAGGAGAAGGTTTCCTGGACTATCTGACATCAAGACATTAACAGCAAATCTTTTGAGGTTTTGAGGTGTAGCTGCCACAGATTGAACTTGCTAGTCCAGTACATCTCATAGATGCTTGATCAGATTGAGTTCTGGGGAATTTAGAGGCCACTGTTGGTAGGTACTGACCACTGCTGACTGTGAACACCCCACAAGCCTTAGTGCTTCAGAGATGCTCTAACCCTGGCCATAGTTACCTGACCCAGTTTAAATTATTTGTGTATTTGGTTTGTCTAAAAATTGGTGTTAAAAAATTAGCCAACATACAGTCATACATCAAAAATATTGTTTAAAAAATCAGAATTTAATAAAAAAGTTAACAGGAATTAATACACACAAAGTGACATATTTCAATATTTAATGTTAATAATTAAAAAATAATTATTTTTTTATTATTATTTCTAGGTTTTTGCCCATTTTTATCCCCTTCCCAATGTAATGGTAGCCAATTAGCCCATCCCCTCCGTTAGGCCTCTCCCCATCACTTTGCAATGTCCCTGACTCTAGGAGGGTGCAGGCAAGCACAAGCCTCCTCCGTTGCGTGTGATGCAGCCACCGCCTCTTTTCGAACCACCGCTGATGCACCGTCACTGGAGAGCCTAACACGCTCGGAGGAAGGCACACAGGGTCCCCAGACCAATCAGTAGAGGCCTGACCCAGCGGACGTTGCAATGTGAAAGTGATAAGGAGAGTGAGAGCGCCATCTACCCGCCCAAAGAGAGCACTGCCAATTTTTGCTCTCTTGGGCCCCAGCTGTTGATGGCACACAGCATGACCGGGATTCGAACTCGCGATCCTCGGGTCATAATGGTAGCGTCTTTGCCCGCTGAGCCACTCGGGGCCTATGTTAATCATAATACAGACTGTAGTCCATCTGTTTCTCTGTATATTTTGTTAGCCTCCTTTCACCTGTTCTTCAGTGGTCAGACCCTCACAGAGCAGCTATTATTTGGGTGGTGTATCATTCTCAGCACTGCAGTGACACTAATGTGGTGGTGGTGTGTTACTGTGTGTTATAGTGGTCACTGGAGCTGATAAAATGAGCAGTGAGTGTAGATACAAGGAGGTGGTTTTAATGTTATAGTTGATTGGTGTGTATACTGAGTGTGTATAATATTATTTATGAGCAGATTCTCACTATATTTTGATTGTTTGACAGGTGTTTGGTCATGGGAAAGCTAACGGTGAGCCCACATGGGCTCTGCTTCTGACAGCGAGTATCTGTGAGATCGGCATCATTATCGCCTCTCTGGACTCTGTCGCTCCCATTCTCTCTATGTACGTAATGCCATTTACTTTGATACATAATTCATTAACCATCATAGCTTGTTAGCACTGAACGTAGTGTAACACTCATACACGTTTCCATTTGATGAATATAAGTGTTATGAATTATGCAGTAGAAAGTACCGTATTGACCCTTTATTGTGTTTGAAGCATCTCCCTAAAACACAAAGAGATGAGATATGTCATATTAGTGTTTGACTTCATCTCTGGATTTGAGAGAGCCTTCTCTTCTTCTTCATCTACTTCTTCTTCACAGGTTCTTCCTGATGTGCTACATGTTTGTGAACCTGGCCTGTGCACTACAGACTCTTCTCAGGACTCCTAACTGGAGACCCCGCTTCAAGTTCTATCACTGGTTCGTTTCAAACACAAGCCAGCAAAGATAATTAACCTTAAATCCTAGATTTATCCCAGACGTATTTATTAATTAAGGATTTTTCTTAATGAATGAATGAATGTTAATGTGATATATGTGCTGAACAGTGTGCAGATTTGTGCACACTGTGGTAGAGACTGGCAGCTGAATGACCTGCTGTGATTATTCAGAGACTGCAGTCTGACTGTAAACAGATGGCCATAAAGCACTTTACTGAGCACCAACACTCTACACCTTTTCTTCTCTTTCCTTTCTTTATTTCTGCTCTTCTTTCTTTCTCTCTATCATTTTATCTTTCTCTTTTCTTTTATTTCCTAGTCTCTTTCTTTTTTTCAGCTTTTTTTACTTTCTACATTTTTTCTTTCTTTCTTTCTCTCTCTCTCTCTCTCTCTCTCTCTTTCTTTCTTTCTTCCATTCTTTCTTTCTTTCTTTCTTTCTTCCATTCTTTCATCCATGATTTTTCTCTTTAATTCCGTCTTTCATTCTTTTTCTTTTTTCTTTCTTTCACACTCTCCCTTCTGTCTTTCTTTTTGTTTTGCTTTCTACATTTCTTTACAGTATATCCCTCGTTCTTTCTTTCATTCATTCATTCTTTTTTTCATCCTTCCCTTTTTCTGTATTTTTACATTTTTACGTTTTGCTTGATTGAATTTTCTTTCTTTCTGCCTTTCATTATTTTCTGTCTGACTTTCTTCCTTTTTTTTCTTTCTTTCTTTCTTTCTTTCTTTCTTTCTTTCTTTCTTTCTTTCTTTCTTCCATTCTTTCATCCATGATTTTTTTCTTTAATTCCTTTTTTCATTCTTTTTCTTTTTTCTTTCTTTCACACTCTCCCTTCTGTCTTTCTTTTTGTTTTGCTTTGTACATTTCTTTATATCCCTCATACTTTCTTTCATTCATTCATTCTTTTTTTCATCCTTCCCTTTTTCTATATTTTTATATTTTTACATTTTGCTTGCTTGAATTTTCTTTCTTTCTGCCTTTCTTCCTTTTTCTTTCTTTTTCTTTTATTTGCCTTTCTTTTTTTCTTTCTTTCTTTCTTCCATTCTTTCATCCATGATTTTTTTCTTTAATTCCTTCTTTCATTCTTTTTTCTTTCTTTCACACTGTCCCTTCTGTCTTTCTTTTTGTTTTGCTTTCTACACTTCTTTATATCCCTCATTCTTTCTTTCATTCATTCATTCATTCTTTTTTTCATCCTTCCCTTTTTTTCTATATTTTTACATTTTTACATTTTGCTTGCTTGAATTTTCTTTCTTTCTGCCTTTCATTATTTTCTTTCTGACTTTCTTTCTTTTTTCTTTTTCTTTTATCTGCCTTTCTTTCTTTCTTTCTTTCTTTCTTTCTTTCTTTTTTTCTTCCATTCTTTCATCCATGATTTTTTTCCTTAATTCCTTCTTTCATTCTTTTTCTTTTTTCTTTCTTTCACACTCTCTCTTCTGTCTTTCTTTTTGTTTTGTTTTCCACATTTCTTTACAGTATATCCCTCATTCTTTCTTTCATTAATTCATTCTTTTTTCATCCTTCCCTTTTTTCTATATTTTTCTATATTTTGCTTGCTTGAATTTTCTTTCTTTCTGACTTTCTTCCTTTTTTTTTATTCAGATTTACTTTCTTTTTCTTTTATCTGCCTTTCTTTCTTTCTTTCTTTCTTTCTTTCTTATCTTTTAGAGAACTGTGTAAGAATACATTAGCACTAGGGTGTCACTAGTGATCACAGAGTTCACATCAGCAGTGGTTGTGAAAAATACATGAGACTGGCTGAGAGGTTCAGCGCCATCTGCTGGAGTAACAAACATGTCTAGTTAATGTAGTTTCAGTAAAGACTGATGACTGTTTCTCTCAGAGGCTGCAGCAGCTTTGTCAGAGCAGCACATAGCTAACAAGACCATTATTCAGTACTGCAGAAGTTCCTTCAGCATCTGTATGTATTAAAATAAGTCTGCTGTCTGTAAATATGAAAGTATCTGAGGATAAGTTATCACACCAACATTACTGCTACTTCTAGATGTATTCTTCTGATATCAGACCTATTATATATAATTAATGTCTTAACTACCTTTTCAGTGTCTGCTGTGGAATTGAGTTTGTAAATTAAATGAAGTTGATAATAAATTATGCAAGAGATGATGTAATGTATGGACTGTAGGAAGTAGTAATGACTTCTTTTAATGTGAATATTTTATTCAGGGCTTTGTCCTTCCTGGGCATGAGTTTGTGTTTGTCGCTGATGTTCATCTGCTCTTGGTACTATGCCATTGTGGCCATGGGCATCGCTGGCTGCATCTACAAATACATCGAGTTCTGCGGGTAAGCATACTCAGACGACTCTCCTGGGAACAGACTGGACAGCAAGCAGACACGCAGCAAAGAAGAAACTCAAGGCCGCCACACAAACAAGATCACTCTCTTACTTGGCAAAGTGCTATTATTAGCCTCAGTCTCTTCTCTGCTGGCCTGGGTTGGCAGTTTTGTTGTCAGCTCTGTTTAAAGAGCTGCTAGATGAGGCTAGATCAATGTGCTCTGTCATCTGATGTAATTTTACTGTAGTTTAAGACTTTATGTTGCCCAGTATGAGATACTGCTCAGATATTTAAGACAGAAGAGGCAGAAAAATGAAAAGCACAGACAGTCACTGATCACTGTACATACTTTTAATGAAGAGAATGAAATTTGTCCAACAATGTGTGTACATGAATGTTACAGTAGTGTGTGTGTGTGTGTACATGGATGTTACAGTAGTGTGTGTGTGTGTGTGTGCCCAGATTTAACAGTACTGTTTGTGTGTACATGAATGTTACAGTAGTGTGTGTGTGTGTGTGTGTGTGTGTGTGTGTGTGTACATGGATGTTACAGTAGTGTGTGTGTGTGTGCCCAGATTTAACAGTACTGTTTGTGTGTGTGTGTGTGTGTGTGTGTGCCCCGATTTAACAGTACTGTGTGTTTGTGTGTGTGTATATGGATGTTACTGTAGTGTGTGAGTGTGTGTGTGTGTGTGCGCGCCCAGATTTAACAGTACTGTTTGTGTGTGTGTACATGGATGTTACAGTAGTGTGTGTGTGTGTGTGTGTACATGGATGTTACAGTAGTGTGTGTGTGTGTGTGTGTGTACATGGATATTACACTAGTGTGTGTGTGTGTGTGTGTGTACATGGATGTTACACTAGTGTGTGTGTGTGTGTGTGCCCCGATTTAACAGTACTGTTTCTGTGTGTGTGTGTACACGGATGTTACAGTAGTGTGTGTGTCTGTGTGTGTGTGTGTGTGTGTGTGTGTGTGTGTGTGTGTGTGTACACGGATGTTACAGTAGTGTGTGTGTGTGTGTGTGTGTGTGTGTACAGTGATGTTACAGTAGTGTGTGTGTCTGTGTGTGTGTGTGTGTGTGTGTGTGTGTATACACAGATGTTACAGTAGTGTGGGTGTATGTCCAGATGTCACAGTAGTTTGTGTGAGTGTGTGTGTACAGGTGTTACAGTAGTGTGTGTGTGTACAGTTGTTACAGTAGTGTGTGTGTATGTCCAGATGTCACAGTTGTGTGCGTGGGTGTGTGTGTACAGGTATTACAGTAGTGTGTGTGTACAGATGTTACAGTAGTGTGGGTGTATGTCCAGATGTCACAGTAGTGTGTGTGTGTACAGTTGTTTCAGTAGTGTGTGTGTGTGTGTGCGCCTGTCCCTGTCCCTGGTAGGAACTGGAATTCCTCAAAATGATAGGAATGCATGTCAGATCTGTAAAATTGGTGACATTTTGCTGGTCCTTGACATTTGTGACATTTTCATTAAAAACTTTATTGGAAATCTTTAAAGAGCAGAAGCACTGACCTTTGATGCTAAGGTTAAGTTTAGGTTTATTTATGTTTACTCAATATTACACAAGTAAATAGAATGTCCTCACTATTATAGTATTAACAAAGTATGTTGTGGGGACCAAAACCTGTTTAAACTCAAGCTGTGGGGACCTTTCTTCCTTGCAGGGACTACAAAGCTGGTTCCTGCAGTGTAATTCATGACATTTTAAAGTGAAGTTATGTTTTGGGGTTAAGGTTATGGCTTTAAGGTCTGAGTAAGTCTGTGTCATGTCCCCACAATTCACAAAAACAAATATGTGTGTGTGTTACAGTAGTGTGTATGTATTGATGTTTATGTTTCTGCACTAGTGTAACTTCTTTTCTCTACTTGTGTATTCTGTGTATTGTGTACTGAGAGACATGGAGACCAAAAGGATATTCTTTGTATGTGTAAACATACTTGACCAATGAAGTCTGATTCTGATTTTATTGTCCGAATATGAACTGCTTGTTTTATTCTGTCTCAGGGCAGAGAAAGAGTGGGGCGATGGGATTCGTGGGATTTCTCTCAGTGCTGCTCGTTTTGCTCTCATGAGACTGGAGGAAGGACCTCCACACACAAAGAACTGGAGGTTAACACCATACTTATTAACATGATTTCATTGTGATTTTGTTTCATTTCTAATGCTGTTCCATCAGTTCATCAAATTTGATCCACAAAATACATTTAACATTTAACAGAAATGACACCTGACTCGGCTACAGAGCTCTGCATGGAAGGAAACATTGACACTAACATACACCATCATTCAAATGTTTGGGGTCACCCACTGCATTGAAGTCTTTCCATGACAACACATACATTT
>BRDA01000337.1:43662-70140 GCA_036984385.1 Crenuchus spilurus | reverse complement strand
ATATAGCTTGAATCCAAATGTATTATTTTTTTTGTGAGAGGAGTTTAAATAAGCAAAGACACATTTGTGAGGGTGAGTCAGACCGCTGTGCTTTATTTTCCCGCAAAAATTACATGATCTGTAATTCATATGATAATGACCTGGTTAATTCTGGAAATTCCATTGGTGGAATAGCAGCTGTTGAATGTGAATGTAAACAGACCTCTCACCTACTATATCTCATAAATATTCAGGAAGCACTGAGTTAGTCAAACACATGTCAAGTCACATTTGTTAAGTTTTAGAAATAAAACCACACACAATTTGTAAAAACTGCAATGACCACGGCCCCCAGTGGCTCAGCGGGCTATGGCGCTGACACTATGACCAGAGGATCACGAATTTGAATCTTGGTCATGCTGTTTGCCATCAACAGCTGGGGCCCAAGAGAGCAAAATTGTCAGTGCTCTGTCTGGGTGGGTAGATGGCGCTCTCACTCTCCCTATCACTCTCACATTGCAATGTCCGCTGGCTCAGGTGTCTACTGATTGGTCCATTTGAAACTAGAGACCCTGCACTTTGTTCCGAGCGTGTTGGTTACCCAGGGATATGAATCAATCGGTAGTTAGAAAAGAGGTGGTGGCTGTATCACATGCAATGGAGGAGGCGTGTGCATGTCTTCACCTTCCTAGAGTCAGGGACAGTGCAAAATGGTAGGGAGAGCCACTAATGGGTTGGGTTAAGTGGTGACTACCACACTGGGAAAGGGAGAAAATTGGCCAAAAAAAAAAAAAAAACTGTTATGACCTGTGTGTAGGTAACACCTCTGTTTATTCAATTCAGAGCACAAAAGTCTTGGCTAGAAATGTACAGAGTGTGTTTTCACAATATATCAGCACATCTGAAAACAGGTTTTTGTAAAGTCTAAGTTTAGATCAGATTTATTCAAAATATAGATTTATGACACTCTCACTGTTTCGACACTGCTGTTGCTGAATTTGTGCTGAACAAAAGCCTGCGTAACACTTTGGGAAAATAAATGTAGATTTGTAATTTGTAAAAAGGTGGGGGTTAATGGTCCAGGGGGTTAATGGTCCACAACTTTGTTTGGAATAGAAAGAAAACATCTCTTTGGAAATGCTAGAGGACAAATTTGAATATCATTCCTTCAAAACATTCTAAAACTTCAGTTGCATTAGCTAGCTAACTTAGCAAGTGTAGCTAGCAGCAGATAGGCTGTTTTGCCTGTGTACTTTCAACACTGTGTTTACTGTGTACACCCAGCTAACAGAGAACATTATAAGAACATTCAGCAACATTTTTAAAAGGTTCCAGTAAAGTTAGCCTGTAACATTGCAGAAATAATGTTCCTGGAACGTTCAGAAAACGTGTGACGTAATAAAGGTTTGCATTACATTGTCTTTGGAACGTTTCTTGCAGAACATTCTGTTAGACAAACACTGATGTTATGGCAACGTCTGTAACGTCAGCAAGCCATTCTGATTGGTTGTGAATATCATGACTTCAGCTCATTTGAGTGGTAAAGAGGGAGGAGTCAGCTATTCATTTGAGCTGGAAGATGTTCAGTGCACACAATACAAAAGTCAGGTCATGTTTACGTCATATAATTTAACTAAAAATAATGTATTGTTTATTGTTTCTGTTTCAAAGGAGTGTTGAAAGGAGTTTTTCTGTGTGTGGTCAGTATTTTAACGTACTCTAGGTGACGTTCTCATAATGTTACAGCAACATTACTGGAATGTTAAAAAAAACTTAGGGATTTACTACATACAATTCAAAACCTAAACTCTACTAAAGACCTAAGACTGTACTCTGACTCCCATCTCTGAGACTTAAGACTTGACTCAGGCTCTCTGACAAGCACACACACTGGCATTATTGTTGAATTCGTACTGTAGTTGGATTTTAATGTGTTTCTGTATGTTTTTATAGGTGTGGAGGAAGTGTAAGATGCGCATTTTCACTGTGGCTCAGATGGATGACAACAGCATTCAGATGAAGAAGGACGTGATGACCTTCCTGTACCACCTGAGACTCGATGCTGAGGTGGAAGTGGTGGAAATGGTGAGGCACTCACTTTTACATCTTTGCCACACAGACACTCTTAGAGACACATACTCATTCATTTTTATGTCTACTCCAAGCACGACAGTGATATCTCAGCCTACACGTATGAGAAGACCCTGGTGATGGAGCAGAGGTCTCAGATCCTCAAAGAGATGCACCTGACCAAGAATGAGCGAGAGAGAGAGGTATGGCTGAAGCTTTACACATGTATGGCCTGATATTAGTGCGTTTTATTTTGGTTTGTTTATATTTAATATTGTAATTACGTATGAATGAGAGCAGTCACACATCACTTCAAAATGACTACACTTCCTTTTTGGGTGAATACAAATGCTAGACGTGAATATAAATGTTGTGTAAATGTTGCTGTGTTGCATTTTTTATGTTCAGCAATAATGAATAGTGGTTGTCTATGTATCAGACAGGGGTGTCTTATATTTACATGGTGCTAATTAACATTAACTTGCTTAACCCCCGATAAGCATGTTAATGTTAGTACGTCAGATTCTGGTCCCTGTTCTTGTCTTGTTCCCTTTTCAGTTGTTTGTGCTGGTTCCCATGTGCTTTTGTTTACCTTTGATCTGCCTCTCATATCATGTGCCTGTGTTTACCTTTTGTCTCCGCCTGTGCCCGATTGTAGTCACGTCCCTTGTTACCATGTGCACCTATGTCTTGTTCCACAGTCCTGATTCTCTGTCCTCACCCTGACTGTTTCTTGTATATATATTCCTGCCACTACCTTTGTTCTTGGTCTGGTCTCATCACCATCAAGTGTAAACTATGTTGAATGTCTGCTAGGTTTATTTCGGTTTTATGTTCCATAGTGTACTTCAGTTTGTTTTTTTCTCCATTCATAAATCCACCTGCCTGCACTTACATCCTGCTTCCTTCCTACAATTGTTGACATAGTGATGTAGCTCGTTAATTTACAGTAACATCACTGGACAGACTACCAAACAGCAGAAGAGCCTTATCAACAGAAAAACTTAGGGCCCCATCCTGTTCATGCTGTTTGCCATCAACAGCCGGGGCCCAAGAGAGCAAAAATTGGCAGTGCCCTCTCTGGGCGGGTAGATGGCGCTCTCACTCTCCCCATCACTTTCACGTTGCTCAGGCGTCTACTGATTGGTCAATGGTCCAATTGGTCCCTGTGTGCCTTCCTCCGAGCGTGTTAGGCTCTCCAGTGACGGTGAATCAGCGGTGGTTCGAAAAAGAGGCGGTGGCTGCATCACACGCAACGGAGGAGGCTTGCCTGCACCCTCCTAGAGTCAGGGACATTGTAAAGTGATGGGGAGAGGCCTAACGGAGGGGATGGGCTAATTGGCTACCACAACATTGGGAAGGGGATAAAAATGGGCAAAAACCTAGAAATAAATTATAATAAATAAATAAAAAAAACAGAAAAACTTGACCTGGTGATTTGATATTGTGGTACAAGTCCATTGGTGTTTATAATTTACTTATAATATCTCCTTTGATATTCATTACATGTAAAGTGACACATTTCAAACCTTTGTTGTTTCACTGTTGATCAGTTTGGCGTCATGAAAATCAGAAATCCAGAATCTCAAGTTATTAGAATATTTCCTTTAAAGTTTGAGTAAAACAGTATCAACATTAAAACAAAAAGTACATAAAATATGACATTTTTTAATGAAATTGTGAACACAAACCTTTTCATGATATTTAGGTTTTTGGAGATGCACTAGCATATGTCAGTATATGACACTTCTGGCCACTATGTGAGGTCCATGCTGAAAAGACAACCCCATTTTGTATGTACCAGTGCAGATGAGCATAGGATTTGGGCTCCTGATATTTAAAAATGAATACAGTATTCTTAATTTATGCTATTGTATTGGCAAAGACCTTACCAGTCAAGTTATAGGGGCTACTGTGAGCAAATTCGCAAATAACGCAAATTCAAAGTACCTGAATGCTCTGCTCACATCTATTCTATCAGTCCCAAAGCTTTTCAGTCAGCTTGTAACATTTATAGTCACTCAGAGCTTGTGTTTCTATAGTTTTGGATAAGTTATCTTGCTTTTGTTTTGTTTTGTTTTTTCTGAAATATTTTTTTGTAAACAATTTTATAATGATTTGTGCTGATATTTCAAAAGTGCAGATTTTTCATGATTAAAATTTTTTATTATTGTGCATTCTCTCTGTTTTTCAGAAAAATGTATAAGATAAATGTTCATTATATATCTAAATACGTCATTTATTATATAAAAAACTATGTCTAGTACAATGTATGTATAGCAAAACTGTGTTTAGTGATATTGTATTACAGAACACATATACAGGGAAGTGTAGTACATGCTAGTCTTCTATGCAAAGGAAATTCACAGCCTGCAGTAGTTGTCTTCATATATTAGAGCATCTTTTTTCCATTTCGTTTATTATAATAATGCTTGGGTTTATTCTTTGAACATTTTCTGCTTCCAATAAATAATAAAAATAAACATTGGAAATAATATTTGTCCTCCAGATTCAGAGCATCACAGATGTTTCTCGTGGCTCCATCCGACGCAAGAACCCGTCTAATCTTCATCCCCAGAAAAGCATCACTGAGGAGCCAGCAGGGGGCAGTGTGGAGGAGAAACCAGAGGAAGAGGTAGCTCTGGCCTCTCTGGGCTTTTTTATATGTCTCCCCTTCTCTGTCTCTGTTATCAATCTAGCCATCCACTCCTACACCTGTTAGCCATTTGTGCATATTCATGCTGTGTTCTTCTCTTTGCCATTTCCTGGCTCTGTAGGTGACAGTGTGGAACTCTTTGTCCGCAGTGAAGAAAACAACTCTGAGTCATTTCTGTCTTACTGTCTCATTTTCTATATCAAGATATTACCTTACTAACATTTTCTGTCTTTTGTCAACACTGTTTTGTGCTGCTTTTGTGTTTACTGGCATCCAGAGAACTCAACTTTTTCTTTTTTTCCCTCTACACCCTTTCCTGCTCCACTCTCAGTCTCTCCGTCTCTCCCGCCCTCGACAGGTGCAGCTCATCCAGGGTAAGAATGCCACGCCCACTCCCACAAGCCCCACCTCCCCAGCCTCGTTAAGTGTAGGGGCCATGACCCCCGGAGAGCAGATGCAGATGACCTGGAGCGATGACATGGAGAAGGGACAGAATCCACCAACGACTAACCCAGAGACAATCAGAGACATGTTCAACATGAAACCGTGAGTGGAGTTTTGAAGTCACTTGGCTCTGCAGATGCAGTCTGCCTTAGAAGGCAGAATGTTGATAGGAACGTACCTGCAATTGAACGATGTTGAGATACTAATTGGATCAAAATCTCAGTGAGAACGCTCCACAAAAACAGTTGAAAGTGAAAGTGCACAGTCATTACCTAATGTGCTTGCACACAGAGGAATCTGACCTCCATATTTAACCCATCTGTGCAGTGAAACGCACCTATACACACATTAGTGAACACACTAGGGGGCAAAGAGCATGTGTTCAAAACGGTGGGCAGTCCCTAACCTCAGGGTAGCTGACTGGGGAGCTGTTGAGTTTTAGGTGTCTTGCTCAAGGCCACTTCAGTGGATCCTTAACCACCTGGCCACAGCTGCCCTTGTGGTGATGCCCAACAGCATATGAAAGGTGGGAGTCACAGAATTGTGGCAATCTCTTTGGAAATGCTAGCAGCACACCTCCAATAATGTAACTTTTGTTCATAATACATTTCAAAAAGGTAAATTGTCAGATGCACAGTCATATCAGAATAATATAATCACCTGCCTATAACCACCCTCGGTCAGATGACACCAGCGATGTGATGTGGCATGGACTGTATTAGGTGACAGAACATACTTTCATCCTGGTTCTATGTGGCGCTTGGATTGCTCTGTACTGCTCGCCAGAGTAGTCTTTCCGGTCTGACTTCAGTGGTCTGTGGGGCACCACTGTTATGCTGTTGGGAGGCACTCGGTGTACAAGAAGTCTATTCTCAGTACAGCTTCACTACAGCCACTCGAGAAGATCCCACAGTTAGTACAGTGGTAACCCTACTTACGAGTTTAATCCGTGCAGGAGCTGAGCTCGTTAGCTGGTTTGCTCGTTAGCTGGATGCATTTTCCCCATAAAAATACATGTAAAACTGATTAATCCGTGTCAGCCGGTCAATATACAGTATACTTTAATATGCTAAATAATGTGTTTATATGGGTTTTTAAAACATAAACGAGACGATGACGACGCTCGTGTAGGCTGGCGGCTGCATGGTTACACTTATCATATGAAAAGTAAAAGTAAAATGTATCTAACTTTCTTGTTCACTATCTTTTGCTACCTTAGCGTCGCTTTCAACAGGCACTTTCACTTTGTATTGACTGATCTCTTCTTCTACGCTAGCATCTAGGAGATGCTACGACCGCAGCGCCCCTAGCGGTTTGGCATACTTGAAGAAATGTACGCTACTCGTTAGCTGGAATATTACTCGTTACCTGTAACAAAAATATTCCGAGATCTCGACTCGTTACCTGGAATACTCATTAGCAGGGATGCTCGTAAGTAGGTTTACCACTGTAGTTTCTTAGAGGCCACCACCAGTCACCTGGTACCCTATTATCATGCCCTTTTAGACATCAGTCACATCACGTCCTTTGCCCATGATGACAGTTTTACACTCTGCTACAACTGACTGGTGTGCTCACGATGTCATATGACATCTGTGATGTCCTAACCTATCCATTTTTGATCCAGGGGCGGTCATAGTGTTCTGATGAAGTGTGATTTCTCAAGACAACATTGCCACTATTATGCTGAGGTCTTGTTTCTGTTTATGATCTCATGTTCTGCTGTCTTTGGTAACATACACTGAATGTAGTCATTTCCTTTAATAGCAGGTGTATTTGGGAATTTTTAGTATACAGCCTGACTTTAAAAACACACACACAGTCTGACTAAATTACTGGGATCATCTAGTAGAGTCCTAAATCTACATTAAGGCCCTGTGTTCATTAAGCAGTCACAGTAACCTATTCGTAAATAACCACAAAAGAAGAAAGAAGCTGGAGAAATGTAATATAAATAGCAGGGTGTGGTGATGAATTAGTGTTAGTGAGTGTCTGTTAAACAGCTTCACTAATTCAGAATCTCACATCAGGAAGAAGCCTCACATTCAGTGCCAAGAGTGCTCCGAGCAGAGGAGAGTGAGGTACAAGCAGTTGAATAAAACAACATAAATTCTAAAGGAAGTAGATCTGAATCCACTTCAACAGTCTTTTATGGGCAGCAGATGCCAGTAATTACCAGAGCTTTACCCCTAGGGGCCCAAGGCAGACAGGGGGCACTCAAGAGCCAAAATCATGGAACGAGCAGAAGATAAACAATTGGAAGTGCTTCTAAGAGCAGTTTGCAGTACATTAAAACTTCCATTCTTATGACTGACTGAGAGAAACATCGAATAAATAGTTTGTCGCCTTATTTCATTTTGGGAGGACTATTATAAAAATATTCATGAACTCTCATTTGTCCTTGGCTTACTGAGTGATTGCTAGTAGACTGAATACAGTTGTAGATTTTAAGACATTTAAGAATATTATTATATGCTTCTGTTTCTACTTATGAACTGTCATTTACCATAAAGATGAATGTCCCAATTTAATTTCTGAGGTTGGGGAGGTGGTATAAGAAACCGAGAGCACTGGCCCTGAGGCCCAAGGTGGTCTTAATCAGACCCCCCCACAAGGTTAGCGGTGCCCTAAAAAGAAAACCAAAGTAATCTTCCAAAGATGTTTGGAGAGAGTGCAAAGTTGGCTGGACTGCAAGATGATTTACATATAAATGAGACAATATCAGATAGTCATGAACATGACAATCCAATTGACACAAGCTGTTATATATTACATCAGCTTCCAGAAGCATTTGTTTTGCAGCTGTAGGAGGAATCAACAAGTGATCAAATGACTGGGTCTCACTTTGTTTGGAGTGGCCACTATTGCCTCCTTTATATGACCTACTTATGTACAGATACTCACATTATTAACAGACTATATGATGGACCTCAGTTAAGGGTTAGGTTAGCATTATATTTAGGACCAGGGCCAGGTTTAGTTTTAGGTTTTGGGTTGAGGTTAGGCTTAAGCGTTAGGGTTAGTGTTAGGACCAGTAGTGGGTAAGTTTAGATTTTGGGTTGAGGTTGAGATTAAAGTTAGGGGTTAGGATTAGGTTTTGGGTTGAGGTTGAGATTAGGTTTACGGGTTAGGATTAGGTTTACATTTTGATTTGAGGTTAGGGTTAGTTTTAGGAACATCATTAAAGTTAAGACTAAGGTTAGGATTATGTTTAGGTTTTGGGTTTAGGTTATTTTTAGGGGTTAGGTCTAGGACAAGCATTAGAATTAGAAACAAGGTTATTGTTAGGTTTGTTTTTCGGTTGAGATTAAGGTTAACGGGTAAGATTAGGTTTAGGTTTTATGCTTAAGGTTAACATTAGATTTAGGACCAGCATTAGAGATAGGACCAAAGTTAAGGTAAGGTTTAGGTTTTGAGTTGAGGTTAACGTTAGGTGCACAGTAAATATGTCAGTGTTAAATCAACACTATTAGAGTTAAATTAACACTGAGGGTGTCAAAATGTAACACTCCCAGTGTTAATTTAACTCTAATAGTGTTGATTTAACACTGGCAGATTTACTGTGTGTAAGGCAGCATTAGGGTTAGGGTTTAGGTTTTGGTTTGAGGCTAGGTTTAGGATCAGCATTAGAATTAGGACCAACGTTAGGGTTGAGGTTATGGTTTAGGATCAGCATTAGCGTTACGGTTTAGGTTGTGGTTTGAGGTTAAGTTTAGGGGTTAGGGTTAGTCAGGTTAGGATAACTCAATTATGTTGACTCTAATAGTTAATTCAATGTAAATTAATTGCAAGCTAATCATCTGTAAAGGGTTTCTTTATTGACTCTCACAAAAACGCTGCCCCATTCCCAATCTCACTGCATAATGTCAGGCTGTACTGGGCACAAAAAGACCAAAATGCATGTTCCAAGGCCACACAGATCTGTTTTAGTGTTGCATGCTGTAGTCTTTGCACACCCACAAACACAAGGCCCCTAGTGTTTTTCAGCTCCTTATGTTGTCTTGTGGACAGTTTGTGAATTATGTTGCTATGTGAAGAACCCTAAGTTCATTCTTGTTCTCTCCTGGCCATGCCTCAGGGAATGGGAAAACCTGTGAGTACCCTCTCATGTTAAAATTACACCCCAGAACACCCCTCTCCACCCATTTCCCCATTTCTCCTATGAGTACCCTGTCATGTTAGCATAATTACATCCCCCTCCACTCTTTTTCCCTTTCCTCCCATGTTCAAAATGTCACTTTTCATCTGTTTTTAAACCCTAAGAAATGTATAAGAGATGCACAGTGATCTTCATGCAATTTTTGTCAAATTCTCAACAAAAAAGAAATCCATGTTGTGCACACTGGAGGAATTGCATAGCACAGTTGTGTATCTTAAAATGAGATTCCAGTCACGTCTTTTTGAGGATTCAGTAGAGCATAATGGCACAGCATCTGTAATAAACAACAGGATTTATTGCATAGGCCGTGCCAATATGCAGTGATGGCTCTTTTTAACACTTTTGTTTACTGAGGCACATTTATCATCCAAGAAGGATTTCCAAGCTTTAAGCACCAGTTAGGAACCAGGCATTCAGTAGCCTTTGAATTGCCAAATGCTGGTTTCTGCAGTTCCTGCTGAAGATGTAGCACTACCGATGCTGTGCTAGTATTCATTTAATCCCATGCAAACACACCATAAATGCCCTCCTTTCATTTCTTTCCCAGGAACCAGTCAAACGTGAGACGCATGCACCACGCACAGAAGCTCAATGAAGTCATCGTCAAGAAGTCACAAGAGGCAAAGTTGGTCCTACTAAACATGCCCGGACCTCCCAAAAACCGCACAGGAGAAGAGAACTGTATCCTTGCTCTCGTGTCTTTTATACTCTTATACTCTTATTATCCTCTCTTACCTTCCACTCCGCCTGTATTTGATTTGTATGACTCTCTTTCAAAACACACATGCTGGATCCAAAACAGATTCCCTTTAACCGCAACTCTCCCGGAAATGGAGCTGATGGATTCGAAACAGATTTTGTTGAACAAAACTCACTCGTAGCATCCGTCACTAGGCCTCGCTCTGGAGTGCCGGATAAAGCTAGTCCAGATTTCATGAAAGAGCTTCAGAAAAATGTCATTAATTTTCATATGAGATTCATCAAGTTCTGCTCCTTGACTCCATCTTTTTTTTACAGACATGGAGTTCCTTGAGGTGCTGACTGAGGGCCTCAATCGGGTCCTCCTTGTGCGTGGTGGAGGACGCGAGGTTATCACCATCTACTCTTGAAGGGCAAAGCTCACCCTGCGAATCTTTATCATCCCATTTTCCTACTGCATAGACTGAACACCCCAGTATCCCCAGACTCCATCATGAGCAATAGAGCCCCAGCACATATCAGATAACTTTGCACTACATAATCTAAGACCTCCTTATTACACCAGCTTTATAGGCATTCTGACACTATTCCTCCTTGTTTATCCTCAACTAGAAGAATGAACAACTTACTCTCAGCCAACATTCTGTGGGTTTTGATTGTAGACTGCACAGTTGGATAACTGGCATAAGAGATCTTTGCTTCTCTGGGGCCAGATTCACAAAATTGTCTTAAGAATGAAAACTTCACACTTAACCTAACTCTTAGCTTTTTCTCTCATGGGAAAATGTTCTTAAATATTTTCTTAGCCTTAATTATAGTTTGACTCAAAATTGTTCAATTAGACAGATATTTGCTTTCCTGTTGGCTGTTTTATCCAACATAACTTCTAGCTCTGTTTATCAAAAAGTGTTCAGTAAAGTGTACAATAACATGTTGTCATATTTGCTAAAACTGTCAGTGTCTTGACAGTAGTACATGTGATAGATAATCCAATTACAATGGGTCCACCTTGTGCTCCCAATGCCATTTGCAAGAATCAAAATAACCAATCAGAGATAGAAAGAGTGTCTGGTGGAGTGTCAGTTACTGTCCAGGTACACCCTCCTGCACACTAACTCTGTTCACATGGGGAGGGGCTTTGGAGGCAGGACTGGAGTGCAGTGGAGAGGGAGGTGGATGGACCTAGTTGTCAAACTTTCAATCCTGTTGACTGCAGCTGTAACATTAATAACTGCATTCTTGTTTAAAATGTATCTCAAATAATTGATTGAGAGATGCTGCAACATAGATACTGACAGGCTACATGATAAATAACATATAACTGACACGACAAAATAATTAAGACACTAAAAAATTAGAACAATAAGACTTTTGTAACTTTTTTTTTTCAAGAATTCCTTTGAAGACTATTTTTGTGAACTTCTTAGTGAGTCTTCACATGTTTGATTTTTCTTAGGAAAGCTTTTGTGAATCCGGCCCCTGGTATCCCAAAGACAAACTCGTGTCTGATCCTGTAGTTCAGTCAACCAAATAGCAAATCTCATACTGTACTGAGAGAAGTATTTTTTATGCTTTGTGTACGGCAAACATGAAACATTTACAGTTCATCGCACAGACTTTATTTAATTGCAGTAAATCAAAATCAAATGTCTCATTGAAAAGGGTTAACTGTCAGCTGAGGGGGGAAAACGTCTTCCAGTGTTTGTTGAATGGTCTGAGAAGCACTTTGAAGTAAATTCCCAGGGTATGTGTGTGTGTGTGTTTGTGTGTGTGTGCTCAACATACTCGGAGAACCTTTTAGAACAGAACCCTGTGGCTGTACTGTAAGTTCATATACTCACATATGCATGTATATGTCAAGTCAAATGGAACCATATGTGATCTGTTTGGAGATAGAAAAATAGTGACGGTGTTGATGGTAGTGGTGGTGATGGTGGTGATAATGGTGATGGTGGTGATAATGGTAATGTTGCTCATTGTCATGTGGTGACGGTGGTGAAATTGGTGGTGCTGATGCTGGAGGTGGTGATGGCAATGGTGATGATGGTGATGGCGTTAGTGCTGGTGGTGATGGAAATTGTGGTGGTGCTTGTGGTGATAATGGTAAATGTTGCTGATGTTGGTGTGGTAATGGTAGTGTGGAAGGTGGAGGTGCTGATGGTGGTGGTGCTAGTGGAGATGTCAATGAGGTAATGGTGGTGTTGATGGCAATGGTGACAGTGATGGTGAGGCAGATGGTGGTAATGGTGAAGTGTGTTACTGTGAGCAAGAGTTTTTTAGCTTCAAAAACAATTTATAAGAACACAATGGCAGCGTTTTGTTTTGATATCAAAACATTGTAGTTTATATGATTGTGTTGTAATTTCACATTTAAAAATAGTCAATTATACACATCAGCACACTGAGACGTACATACTGTAGTATAAATATTATTGCTAAAGTATACTATGAGTTCATTGTATAAATGAAAAATATACACAGTATAAACTTATATACGCATACAGATATCATAAAGCATATATATCCTAAAGTAAAAAAAAACAGATTTATTTATATTTCAAATATTTATCTACAGATAATTATTTCATCATCAGCATTTTTGAATGACTAACATGATATCAGCACCTCTTGCCAAATAATGAAATGTGATTTGTGCCATATGGATGAAAAAATGTTTTTTGATAAGACCTTTTATCTTTAAAACTGTACTTTCTCTTTAAACTTTAAACAGGTGAAGAAGACAGACAGGGTCTTTGCTTAGCTATTATGAAACTGTACCATATGGGACACCGCACAGAAATGACATTGTCTTTGATTTAAGGCTTAAAAATGCTGTAAACTTAATCCCAATTTTATTCTAACAATGCTCTAACACCAAGATGTCTTTTTCCTTCCCTTCCTTCATCTTTCATTGGTCTAATGATGCGGCATACATGTTCTCGCATCCCATTGTCTACAGTGTACAGTAACTTTTCTGTATTCTGTAGGATTAGCTTACATTCCTAAAATATCATATATGTAAGCCTCGTCTGTAAACACAAACTGCTTAAATAATGAAGAACATTGATATGTTTACTTATAGTAGAAGTAGGTTCAACAAAATATACATTTATCCAAAATATAATCTTATTTTTTGTATTATTACAATGAAGAAAATATGTTTACTGAATAGACTAGTGAAAAAAAGCTATATAAATATATGTGTTGTCTTGTGCATAATTGTGAGGGTGAAGGACAAAATTGTGCTACGTTTTCAATTGAAATCCAATTGTATTGAGGATGCTGCTATTTGTCATTAAACGTGTAAATATATCACCAAAAACAAAAGCGAAACACTGTAAATGACTTGAGCTGGAAGCTGGTTTGATATGAAGAGCACTATCCTGGCTGTGCTTTTTCCACATAGTCACTTTTTTTCTCTGGACGTATGTTAAGTCTAGCACACGTGATGAGGAACCTTGGTTGACAATGCTGGTTAATGTATGGCTAGGCTTACCTTGTCCTGGAAATCGCTCAGTTACATGATATACAGGGTTTTGGGCAATTGAGTCAGAGGGAGGAGCTGATTTGTTTTTGTAGGCCACCAGCTAACAAAACTACGTTCTCAAACGTTCCCCTAATGATTTATTTTGGTTGCGGGAACATTGCACTGGAATGTTCCCTTCAACATGAAGTTGTCCAGTTTTCTACGCGTTCCAAGAATGTCTCTAAAGTTACAAAAACATTCCCAGAATGTCAGATCAACTTCATTTACAAAGATAATTTAACGTTCTCAGAATGTCGTCTTGCAACATTCTGAGAACATTCAAAATTCTGTTCTTAGAATGTTCCCCGAACATTCTGTTTTGGTTGTGGAAACGTTGCATTGGAATGTTCTCTCAACATGAACATGTCCGTGTCCAACATTTCCAGAATGATTACCTCACCTCAACCTTGTTTAAAACAATTAATTTTAGAATATTCCATTAATGTTGGAAAGAATGTTTGCTTTTAACATTTGATAACTTTTACAGAACATTAGTTGTGGGAATGTTCGATGTTAGCTGGGCCATTCTCTAGATCAGGGATCTACAAGTCTGGTCTTGGAGGTCTAGTGTCTTGCACAGTTTCGTGATTTCTCTGGATCAGTTCATCTGATCACTGCCAAGTTTAGTAGGTCTGCAGAAAATTCTCCAAACTGTGTCTCTAAAGGACTGGAGCTGGATATTCCTGATGTAGATGCTTAATTAAGACCTCATTACGTTATTAGAGCACACCACATTTGTTTGCATGCCAACGTTTGCACTTTACTCGTCTGGTCGAGGGAACGCCTTGGGAGAGAGGCAGTTGAATTAACTGGCCTCAGGCAAAGAGATTGTCTGCAAGGAAATCATTCCACTACTTTTCTTACTGGGTTTTTGTGAGCCATGGTGGAACTGCCAGCTACTTTAGTTAGTTTAGTTACTTTTATCCATGATTTTGAACCAGCAGAGCAAAAATACTACCTATCATAATAGTAATTCACATCACAGTTAACAGGAGAAACTGTGTTAGCGTAAACATTTCAGATGTAATCACTGTACATAACCAATATTTATTTATTTATTTATTTATTTATTTATTTATTTATTTTAGCTCCTATCTTAGCTGTATACACTCTGAGACTTCTTACTTATGTCTTTTCTCTTTTTCAACTCAGTTAATTTGGATAGGTTGCTATTGCCCCCTGTACATATTCTGCATACTATTTACAGATGTTTACATTATCAAAAAACGACCTGTTGAAACTCTGTTGATGTGTGTTACACAGTAAACCTGCCAGTGTTAAATCAATACTATTAGAGTTACATTTTGACACCCTCAGTGTTAATTTAACACTCTCAGTGTTAATTTAACTCTAATAGTGTTGATTTAACACTGGCAGATTTACTGTGTAAGAGTTAAGTTTAGGTTTAGGCCCAACATTAGAGTCAGGACTAGGTTTAGAGTCCTAGTTAATATTTTGGTTTAAGGTTAAGTTTAGGATTAGGTTTAGGACCAGCATTAGAGTAAGACCCCAGGTCAGAGTTATGGTTAAAGTTTTGGGTTGGGTTTAAGGTTAACATTAGGTTTAGGACCAACGATAGAGTTAGGACCAGTGTTAGAATGAGGTTTACATTTTGGGTTGGGAGGTTAGGTTTAGGTTAGGGTTAGAGAGTATGGTTAGGTTTTGGGTTGACAATTGACTCCAATAGATGATGAGTTAAATGTGAGGTAAGCACCTCCAAAACGTCAAAATGACATTTCTAAAGTGTTTATTTGTTTGATTTATAGTATCTGTCTCATTTACCCAATGGTTATGACCTGATTTACAGAGCTAGCCTGAGAGTTACTGAATTGTAGTGTAGGTGCCTACCATATACTGTATCCGATATATTGAATTGAATTTGTTTGGTAAAGAGTACACCACACATGCTCTTTAGAGGCCTACAGTATAGACTTAATAATACAGGCTTTGTTATGGATCAGTCAAAAATCAAAACCTGAGATCTCCAGAAAAATTGTCTGGAAAATCTGAAATTCTACATACAGTGATGATAAGGGCTCTCCACTATAAAAACTAAAGGCGCCTCCAATATTCAATGGGGGTACTCAGAGAACTTACAGATATATTCTAGGTGCCTCAAGAAACCTTCTCATATGAAGGAGTTACTGAAAGGTCTGTTATTAGTCTAGAAGCTCCTACAGGAACCACAAACTACATCTCTGGGTTCCATCAAGTACCATGCTTCAGTTTGCGGTTCCTCAAGGAAAATATTGTAGTTTCCTCATAGAACCACTGTTTGCAAAAGTGTTCCTGGAACTTCCTTAAGGGTTCACCATTGTGGCAAGCTGAGGAACCCCAAAGGGTGCTTTGATCCCCATCAATGTGTAGAGAGTACCATCACTTCACTCTATATGTATGTTATGCTTTGCAGAACTGCATAGAGATCGAGGTTAATTCTAGACTAAAAATGAAAAATTCCCATGGAACAGTCAAGGCTAGGCTTAATCCGAGTCTAGAAAAGTGGCCCATGATGATTAGTTCTGAATCTTTCCTCTTTTATTTGGACAGAGTAGACCAGAAGTCAGCACTGTGAGGTGACAAATCTTATTTCAGATGTATGAGAATTCCGTGTGTTGTAGACAGTCACTGTGTTCCTGTCTTTTTTTTTTTTTGTCTTAGTATTTTTCACTCACTTCCACACAAATATCTCCCCTGTACTTTTGGTGCCGTGACGTTTTGGGAATTTGGGAATATTGCTTTTTAACTGCTTTTGAATCTCACCATTTGAAATCACGACTCGTGCTTATTATGCAATGTTAACTCGCAGCCTTCCTGCAATGAAAGTGTTTTCTACCGGTAGTCCAGCAAGGTCACTAGAATGACCGGTTAATTAGATTTGTACTTTTGATTAATTGCAGGCGATTCCGAAGGTGCTAATGATAACTTATGCATGACTGCTGCAGAAACATGCGAGCAAATGTGAGTGTAATGTAGAAATTCCGAGTATGTCCGAGAGCGTCATTTTACTGAGTGAAGCATCTGTAGAAGCGTGATGTGTGAATCCAGAGTCGGAAAAAAAGACTCATTACTGATGCAATAATGAGCAGGCTAAAGACCTGTGGATTCCTCATTCAGGAAGGGCTATTCAGTCAGACTTCATAGAGTACAAACGAACATCAGGAATAGCATTCGGAGTTCATTCTCTTGGGTTAGAATATAGATACTGCAACTCCAAACTTGGTAAAAGAGGTAGTTACTTGGTCCTTCGAGCTCAGCGGGTTTTTCTAGAAGATGCACCTGGATGGTCTACATTAAGGTAAAAGTAGTTTCAGGTGCAGGTTCTTAGACCACCACTTAAGTGTAGCTTCACAGGGTAGCGTGTACCTGCAGATATGTGTGTGGAATGGCAGATTGTGGAATACCTGATGATATTTTGTAGAGGATGGATGAGATTCATGAGTTCATTATTCAGACTTTTTCCTACAAATCTTCTCCCTGTGTCTGCATGTAGCTGTTGGTTGTTTTCTGTTTCAGTGGCATCTACCAGAACTCAGTTCACCTGCAGCTTTACAAAGTGTGACTTAGCTTCTGGTTTTGTAAACACACATGTGCACCCTCAGAAACCTAAAATCCCTACAATGTGAGAACCCAGCAAAATCTAGAGCAAGAGAATTCAAATTTCTACACAGATAGTGTTTGTATTCTATCCTTAGAAGAGTAGTGATACATTTTGTATGGTAGTGTAATGTGGATCCAGAGACGCTAATCTTGGGTAGTGATGTAGGTGTTTTATGTTCTCTGTTGCAGTTCTCTCTCCTTTGAGCAAGGATTCATATTTATTTGTGTGTGTGTGTGTGTGTGTGTGTGTGTGAGAGAGAGAGAGAAAGGGGGGTTCTGACAAAGAAAGAGAGAATTCATGAGTGTCTGTATGTATGCCTGTGTGTTTGAATTATACCGCTCTAGAACAAGACAGGCTAGGCCTTGGTGGTTAATTTTGTAAATATCAGAAATATTATAGAGTTATATCTTAGCATAGCTGTTTAAGTTTTGTGTCCATGCAAGTCTAATATTTTAAAGAAATAGAAATATGTATTCTCTATTGTGTTCTACAAATATATATTTAAAAGAAATATCAGAGATTATTGTTTTACCTTGTCAAACGCTTCTACATTACAAGGCTAATGGTTTCTCTGGACCATTTTATAGAGTTGTCTGCACTAATGCAATAAACTGTCATTTTATTACACATATTGTTGTAGGTGCTTTCTTTGTTGATATTTTACTGCTTAATATATATTATCTGTAAAGGTGGGTAATCCAGGTCCAGAAAGTAAAAATCCAGCCCAGGATTTTGCGCTAACTTAATGTGTGGCTAAGCTGCAGCATATCTGCAGCGGAAACAATAAGGCAGTTGAAAAGAAATCCTGGGGTGGAATTTTACTTTATGGACCTGGATTACACACCTCTAATTCTGTGATCGTGTTGTGCAGGTATGAGTGGATCAGACCCAGCTGCTAATGCTTTTAAACACCCTCAGTGTCGCTGCTGGACTAGAAGAATAGTCCACCAACTAAAACTTTTGACTTAATAAAGTCCAGTTGGAAGCATCCTGTGAACTGCTATGAATCCTGCAACGAAAGCGATTTCTACTAGCAGTCCAGCAAGGTCACTAGAATGACTGGTTAATGTGACTTGTACTTTTAATTAATTACAGGTGATTGTGAAGGTGATTATGATGACTTATGCAAGACTGCTGCAGAAATACGTGAGCAAATGAAGGACTAGAGGATGATCAAAACAAACAGATGAACTACTGGTTCTGAGTTAAAAGGTGGACCAATAATGTAGATGTGTCTAACAGAGTAGACCATGGGAGTAAAAATGCAAAAAAAAAAAAAAAAAAAAATTCAAATAAGTGTACAATGAGATCCATTATTTATATCTTTATTTGTAAAAATTAGTTAAAATTGAACAATTTATGGAGTTGATATCTGTCCTTGGTGGAAGTCTGATAGGTTTCTTAACCACCTGCTACCTTAACTTAGCTTTTTGTGGTTCCCTAGTGAACTTCTGAGCATTTGTATAAGTGTACTGTCACTTAAAGAGCAATTCCATTTCCACATGCTTTCTGTTTGTTACTGATGCCACATTGGTGTCAGAAGTGGGATTAGTCAAAGCAGGTTGATGAAATTGTGCAACATCTACAAGAGATTAGCCAGACAATGGCTGGTAAGAGGATGAAGAAGGGAAGCAGAAGGTACTTGTAAGGCCCTGCAGCTCTTCCAGGTGAGGCTAGCCAACCTCAAAAGTGGCTGGCCACAGAATATATAAGCACTCAACAGCATCTTTGATTAAGGAATGGAATAGAGCTGGCCACCACCAGTAAGCCAGTAAGAGTTATTTTTGTCATGCAGTGGAAAATAATGGTTTATAAGAGTGAGGAGGTGCACCTATGGTTTGTTGGCATTGCCTTAATAAAACAACCCACTGCAGTGATGACTGACCCTCTCATATGTCCACATGACTACACCTAGTAAAGTGTTAATTGTTATATATTGAATAGTGCCTCTGTTTGTGCGATTAAATTTTTGCCAAAGTGAAAGCCATTTGCTTGCAAATTATTCATTTTCTGTATGGTTTATATAATGAGATTTGTCTTCCCTGGCTATTTCTGTCTATGCTCCAAGTTCTGTCATTCTGTTTTCTATAGTGCTTCTTTCTCAAGCCCCTTCTTTACCAGTGGCACAATATTTATTATCAATTCTATTTCTACAGCAAATAAACCATCACTCATCATATTAAAGAACTGCAATCAAAACTGTAAAACTAGGCTTGTTCAGCGTAATGAAGCACCGGGCAGACTGATCATTGCCTAACTTGGAATGGTGCATTCTGGTCAGGTTTTTTTTCCCCAATGGATGTCATGATGGGTAGGGGGAAACCTGTTAGGCCAGGGGTGTCAAACTCTGGTCCTGGAGGGCCGGATTCCTGCAGAGTTTGGTGATTTCTCTGGTCTGATCCTACAATTAAACCTGCTCATTACCTGCTGAGCTGAATCAGGTGTGTTTGATCTGGAAGTTCACAAAACTCTGCAGGAATAAAGCCCTCCAGGAATGGACTTTGACACATGTGTGTTAGGCCATGTCACCAACATGGTGGTCAACTTGAATGCCACCATCTTGGATTTAATTTCAGCTTTACAAATGGGAAGGTAAATGTGTGACACATCAAACTAGGTAGAGAGTTCACCAGAAAAACCGTGGTATGCTTTATTTGTCCAATGACTTGATGTGTCCCCTCTCTCTACAGCTTGTGTTTCAAACTGGAACATTGTCTGCCAAACTGTTTTCTTTGAAATGGGTATTTCCTTACTTTTGAAACATCCTCTATATTCATGTGAAATATAAGTTTATATTCATCCATCCATTATCACACCCGCTTTATCCTTATCAAGGTCGCAGTTAGTCCCCTACCGCCTCACTGGGCGCAGGGCAGGGCATTACATTAGTCAACTAAGCCAGTCCATCGCTGGGTGACACACACACACACACACACACGTACCTACAGACAATTTTAGAGTACCCAATCCACCTGACTTCCATGTTTTTGGACTGTGTGGGAGGAAACCGGAGACCCCGGAGGAAACCCACGCAGACATGGGGAGAACATGGAAACTCCGCTCAGATGTGGACTTGAACCCAAGACCTCAGTGCTGAGAGGCTGAGCTGTTGGCCCGTGTGGGGTCCTCCAAGGTAAAACTGTCCGGTTTGATTGTTCCTTGCGCATCTCTGCTCCCACTTTCAACTGGCTACTGTTGCTGACCAACAAGGTAAGGAATGTCTATCCATCCATCTTCTTGATCCAGGTCAGGGTCACAGTGACTGCCCATACCCTGTCATAAGGCACTGGACAGGGCATACAACTAACTTAACTACAGCCAGGACAGGGCAGGTGAGGAGCCTTACATCTCAACCCTATTAGTTCAGTTAACTGATGTAAAACACGTCTGTGTATTCATCAAAATCCAACAATAACCAGGTAAATAGTTCAGTTTTAAAGCCTTATCATTCATATTCAGCTCTAAAAAATACTAATGGTCAACACCATGTCATGCTTTTATAATGTGCTATCAATAAGAATGCTCTTGAAGGAGGGGATTACCGATGTTTCCCGATATCTTTTCCACAGTTGTCAATCTCCTTTTGTGATATAATAGCTTTAAGTAAACCACACCCATTTTTTCCATCTAAAAGCTGCTGAGTCTTCACTTATCCTGAGAACAGTTCTTACTGTGGTCCAAAGGGCAGTTGCCAATCTCTGGCCCTGAGAAACTGCAGCCAGAATATTCTAGCTTGTTAGCCAATAGTCTGTGATTTGCTAATCAGATCAAAGGCAATATAAGCACAAGGATTAAGACACAAAAAGAGAGAGTAAGACCAAGAGTGTGGGAAAGGAGTGCAGTGAGTTTTGCCTTGGAAATAGACAAACATGAAGAAAAATTCCACAAATCTGAGAGTGCGGCTTCCTGCTCTGGTATTTGCCCTTCAGGTCATGATTGTAGTACTCTATATTATCTTTGTGACCTACGATGACCATTCCAATGCACTGCTACAAAACAACGCAACCAATCCCATGGAGAACGCAGTGTACAAAGACTACCCCTTCTTTGCTGACATTCAGGTGATGATCTTCATCGGTTTTGGCTGCCTCCTGGCCTTCTTTCGGCGATATGGTTTTGGTGGAATGGCCTTTAATTTCTTAATGGCTGCATTTACCATTCAGTGGGCTATTTTGATTCAGGGCTTCTTTCATTTCTATTCCAATGGGAAGATTCATCTAGGAGTGATCAATTTAATCAACGCAGAGTTTGCTTGTGCCGTTGTGTTGATCTCGTTTGGGGCAGTGTTGGGAAAGACCAGTCCTGTACAGTTACTAGTAAGTTTGCTTTCCTTATTTTCTTTATTTTTTCCTTATTTTTTGCAGCTTGTAACTTAAATCGTTCCTAGTTGTGAACAGCTGTTCAAATTCTATCTGCAGGTCATGGCCTTGTTGGAGATTCCTATATTTGGCATTACAGAATGGATTGTTGTAACGTACCTGAAGATCAATGATGCTGGTGGCTCCATCCTCGTTCACCTGTTTGCTTGTTACTTTGGTCTGGGTGTCACCTTCATTCTGTATAGACCAATGTTGAACAATGGTCATTCCAAAGAATGTACCAGCTATCAGTCCGACATCCTGTCTGTGCTAGGTACCTTATTCCTCTGGGTATTTTGGCCTTCCTTCAATTGTGCATTGACTCTAAGGGGGGACGATCAGCACAGAGCCATCCTCCACACTTTCATAGGACTCAGCGCTTCCACAGTAACTGCCTTTGCCCTTTCTGCCATGCTCAGCAAGAACGGCAAGCTCAACATGGCTGATGTACAGAACGTCACCTTGGCTGGTGGTGTCACTGTTGGTGCGTCAGTGGACATGATGATCACACCTGCTGCTGCTTATGGACTAGGGATGCTGGGATGTACAGCTTGCATGCTGGGATATAAATATCTTAGCCCTTTCCTTGCACATAGGTTGCGAATCCAGGACCAGTGTGGCATCCACAATCTCCATGGCCTAACGGGACTTATCGCAAGCATAGCTGCAATTTGCACCATCCTGCTAGCCAGTGAGGAAACATATGGTCCTAGTCTCTACCAGACCTTTTCTTATCGTGCACCTGTGGAGGGAGACCCTCGATTAGCTGAACTGCAGAAACTGATCCCAGAATTAGAGGCTGGGTTAGGCCGCACTGCACAGGAACAGGCCTTGTACCAACTAGCTGCTCTGGGAAGTGCCGTTGCTATCGCTGCAGTTGGGGGTCTAATCACGGGACTGGTGCTCAAGCTACCATATCTAGCTTCTCCAACTGATGAGTATTGTTTTGATGACGAGCTCTACTTCAACGTTCCTCTCGAGTCACAGAACACAGAGTGCACAGAGTCAGAAGACAAGAAGGTGACGGCCAATGAGTGCAGTATATAAAGGTAGATAATACACCGGGTCTCGTTCACCAACTATTCTTAAGAAACTTCTTAAAACCCACTTATACACTGTTCACAAAGGTTCTGACATTCACCAGTGTTTTCTTATTTGGGGTTTGCTCTTGTGTTCTTTTGTTCTTGTTCTTTGTGACTTTGTGAACAGTTGGTTAATGTGTTTCTTCATTTCTGCGGTTCCACAGCATTATAGGATTTAAATTACAGTATTATTTAAGCGCGTGTAAGAACAAAAACATATAGATATTGGCGAATGGACCTAAAGACGGCTCCAATGAACCAGAACATGAATGAAAGTGACAACAGCTTAAGGATGCACTAATTAAGATATCTAATATCCACTGTTAACAAGGCTCTGTTTTCACATTTGGTGAGCAGTCTTCTGGTGTTTGACACAAACAATGCAAAGGAACACAAAAAGTCCATGAACAAACTTTTGGTGCAGTAGACAGCCTTATTTAACTGAATTTTGGATAAGAATTTTGGAAAGAATGTAAAACGTAAAATATGTTTTGTGCAAAAGTTGGGAACATGCTAAATATTGTAGGTTTTAATTCTGTCCAAGTTAATAAAGATAAGCATCTTTTAGGGAGTTTTACAGCACATTACATTGTGCTAGAATTTCATAATGAATGGACCAGTAGAACCACTCCCCAGTTCTTTGAATAAAAAGTCTTTACATTAGCTTACACAGTAAATCTGCCAGTGTTAAATCAACACTATTAGAGTTAAATTAACACTGAGAGTGTTACATTTTGACACCCTCAGTGTTAATTTAACTCTAATAGTGTTGATTTAACACCAGCAGATTTACTGTGTACTTGAAGAACATGTGTGCTCTCTTCTGTAAAGTTACCATTTGGAGTTTTTCTTAAGTATTGGTGATGTTGCTCTTGTAACGTGGTTGTACACTGTGAAAAGAAAACGTCTTGTTTTGTTTTTTGGCTTGTAATTTGACTGTACCTCATTAACTAAACTATAATAAATTGAGTTTTGTGTACAAGGTTCATATATGCTTCATGATGACCAGCATTAGACTCATTAGAAATTATTTACAAACTCAGCACAGAGCAAGGTCAAAGGGTTTTGACACGCTGTATCATCACTGATAAGCTAACACAGTCACGTTATTGTCAGCGTGTGAAACTCATGATAATTCATTTCCACTCACACATATAGTGTGTGTCAAGAGCAAGTGTGCTGCTTTAGACGTACATTTATTTTTCTCTGTTTACGTGATGATCTCACCAATTACAGTTTTGTGAAAAAAGTTCATTTGTGTTCATAATTTAATTCACAGTTAAACTGTCATGTTTTATATTTATTAAGTATTTTTTATGATAATCGGTATGACTTACAGCTCATGAAATCCAGAATCTCAAATTTTCATTTTTGTGTTTGAGTAAATTACTGTTTGAATCAAATAATGATCAAAAAAGGTTCTACTTTTTGGAGATTTATTAACTAATATATGATTATTACTCCTTATATAATTATTTCTAGTCATATCTGCCACTGATTTAGTGTTTTACAGCAGTGCACATAATAACTTACATTAGCCTACAGTATCAGTCTACAAAACTACAGCCATAAAATGTTTTATCTAACTGCCCTGCTGTAAAGTGTGTATTCAGCAAGCTGAAGTGTGCATTTATGAGCTTGTAAACTCAACATAATCAACATTAATGTTATTTTCATTGGTTCACAGAAGTGAGTCTTTGGCTGCGTTCACAGTACCAGGCTGAAGTGATCTGGTCTTTTCAGGGCTGTGTGACAATGTCCAATCTCATCCTTTCAAATCGGATTTGAGGCACTTTCATATATGGCCCTAATGTCATATGGAGTAAGATCACTGTCAAAACACATACCCACAAACAAACTAACAAACAAAATCGTACACGTTTGCATAAGACTTCAATTATTTCAGGTACGTCTTCTTACTTGCGAATCCATCAATCCATCATCTTCCATCAACATCTTATGGGTGTTCAAGTCGTGGGGGTAGCAACAAAGTACATCAGACGTCCCTCTGCCCAGCCACCGCTTCTAGCTCACATAGGAGGATTCCAAGGTGTCCCCAGGCCAGCTTAGATGTAATCTATCCAGCTTGTCCTACGTTTTATCCCGGTGTCTCCTCACCCAAAAGCCAGCTTCAGCAGCCAATGATTGGAACGCCAAGGACTTTGCCTTAGTTCGCTAGCCAAATCACATCACACCCGACCACCATTACTTCAGGTTGAACTTGGTCAACGCCCATGAGTAGAGGTCCAGCCACCAGCCAGGTTTGGCTCCAGGGTGGGGCCCCAGTAACTGTTCTGGGTGAGAGAAAACGAAGAGTTGCTGTTCCTCTTTTTCATGGTGGTTTTACTCAATCTCCTTTTGTCTGGCCTGTCACCCAGGACCAAGTTGTCTTGGGAGGCCTTACCAGGGGCTATTGCCCCGGACAACATAGCTCCTGTGATCATGCAGGCACACAAACCCTTCCGCCGTGATATAATAGTTAGGGATGAGCGAGTACACCAATATCTGTATCTGTTCAACCATTTGTATCCGTATCTGTACTCAGAGTGGGCGGGGCCTAAACCGGAAGTGGGTGGGGTTTAAATCTGTACATTTTTTAAAGTCTGAAATTGATATGGATTGATCAGAAGTTGCTGTATGTATTGTTTATTTGAAAACTATTTACAGAACAGCCTCAAAATTGAGATTTAAATCAATGTTTTTGTAAGAGAATGTAATGAGAACTATTTACAGAACTCTTTTTTTAATAAACTCAGAACATGAATATTTTTAAGTGCATGAATGAATACAACTCATGCAGTAGGAAATTATAAACTACTAAGTTTGCATGAACAAGAGTTGTCATACTCAACACAACTTTTTTTTATTTTTATGATTAAACTGATTTTTTTTTTCTTTCAATTATTTATTTTTATTACCAAACGTTTTTGGCATTTTTTTCTACACAAAGTTAAACAATGTTGATTAAGGTGTGTGTGTGTGTGTGTGTGTGTGTGTGTGTGTGTGTGTGTGTGAGTGTGTGTGTGTGTTTGTGTCTGTGTCTGTGTCTGTCTGTATGTGTATGTTAGAGTTGGGCACAGCTCTGGCTGCAGAGACATGTCTGTGTAGGGAGGGGCGGGCGCTCTGTGTGACTGGCCAATCACAGGTCGTGAAGACAGTCAGTTACCCAATGAAGATTTTCCTTCAGCACGAGCATGGATATTGACGAGTTTTACTTGTATCATTGTGTACTGAAATGATTTCACAGGATAATAATTTATCATGTATTGCAGATCTCGCAGCCTGATCAGACACATAACAGAAAAGTCTTGAAGTGAACTCATCAGTAAATTGTTGGCCTTTTTCCTCAAACACACTTCTGCCCCAATCATCATCTTCCTCTTCCGTTCTACTCCTTTCTTTAACATTAACACTATTATTCCATTTATTTCAATGTGTTTTCTCTCTTTTACAAAAAAAAATCACACACAGTAGATGTCTGATTATTATTTGTTGTAACTGATTAATGACTGAGATCTTATGCCACCACTGCTGTTTTAGTGTTGTTTATAGTTTACTGTGTGCACTCTTACTGAATAGGATGTTGATAAAACAAGTTAATATTATGTGATATTCTTTGTAAAAGATAGACTCTCTTTAGAAATGTTCATTTATCATTTATTTATTTTTCAAAATCGACATTATTAATAAATATACTATTACTGTGCCTGTGTCTACCTAATATATCTGATAATTTTACAAACTTCAGTTATTCATTGTTATTCAATGCGCACTATGTCGAATCGATTGTTCATCTGTTCGATGTGTTAATCTGGATCCTAGCATATTGTCCAATTATAGACCGATTTCAAACCTGCCATTTGTATCTAAAATATTAGAAAAAGTTGTGGCCCAACAACTTCGCTCA
>BRDA01000337.1:26991-43562 GCA_036984385.1 Crenuchus spilurus | reverse complement strand
GTGAAATTTTGAATCAACATATTTCTCCTTTAAAATGTTACATTTACTCAGATTAAACTTTTGATCTGTGATTTGTGTTCTATTATGAATAAAATTTTGACATTTGCCATCTCCACATCATTGAATTCAGTTTTTATTTACAATTTGTTTAGTGTCCCAACTTTTTTGGAATCCGGTTTGTACTATTACTATAACTATTACAGGGATCCTGTAACAAACTGAGAATGTGCAGACTTGAGGGGAGAATTATCTTTAAAATGGCCCACTATTACTATAAATACTATTGCTACAACTATAGCTACTACTTTTACTATCACTATACTATTGCTACAATTATAACTGTTGCTACTATTATTACTACTACTACTGTTACTATTACTATAACTACTATTACTATAACTACTACCAACAATGTTCCCTCTAATTTTTCATGTGTCTGTGTCAGGTCTACCCCTCTTCTAGTCCTCATGTGCTGTGCTTTGTCTCTCTCTTGTGGTCTTGTTATGTATTACATGCCCATATATGTCCTTCCTGTGATGTCATACATTTACCGTGTCCAGGTGTCCCTTGTTCCTTGTCATTAGTCTCAGCCCTTATAAACCCTGTTTGTATCTCCCTGCCTTGTTGGTCATTTTGTCTTTATGTTGCTCCTGTCTACATGTTTAATCATCGTGCTCTCTGTTTCCAGTTCTCAGTCCAGGTTGGATGTCTTTGTTATAGTGTTCTTATGTTTTATTTCAAGTCTTAGTTATAGTCATTGTTTCAGTTCATGTTCTCAGCCCTTGTGCTGTCTTTTGTTTTGATCAGTGTTTTGTTTAATAAACCACCTTTTAGTTATCTCCTCTGCTTTCGCCTCTCTATCCTGGCTTCCGCCTCACAGTCTGAGCAAACACATAAACTCTCTGAGCGGTGCCTTGAACCACTGTGAGCAACATCGTGCACTCAAATCAAATCAAATTTATTTATAAAGCACTTTTTACAACTGATGTCACAAAGCAGCTTTACAGGGTTAGTAATAACAAACCCAAAGCACTGTGGTCACACCCGCATCGCATCCATCCAAGTTACATGGTTTATTAAAAGAATCTAATTACAGCATTTGCGTTAACAGTTCTGTTAGAATACTTTTAAGTGCTTTAGCCCACTTACAATGACAATTACAAAAATCTTGTTCATGACCTGTGTAGTATGTTAATGCTATTGGATGTATAAATATTTCATTTTAACTATGGCAAAATATGAACTGCCAACCAAACCAAGCCAACCATAAACTCCAACTTTCCAACACACTTAATATTTTTATTATAAAGCTCTGACTTGTATTATGAGTATGAGCCACTGTGTGAAGCTCCTGCTGTGCACTGGTGAGATTGTCCTACTGTGGTCTGGGAGAGAGTCCTGTAACTCTGCAGTTTCACTGCTGTGGGCAGAGCGGAAACCTGATTGAAATTTCTAAAAAAGTTCATTTTGCCTGAGATGATACAGAAGACACGCTGCAACTGTTTTCTCCAATACTTTGGAGTGAAAAGGGAGGTTTGAAATTGGCCTGTAAATATTATTATTATTATTATTAGTAGTAGTAGTAGTAGTAGTAGTAGTAATATTAATGAATAAAAATGCTTTAAATGGTCAAACATTAGCAGACACATTGTTCTCTAATGCTTAAAGAGGAGACAAATAATAAATAAAATAAAGCAAAATAAAATAAAATGAGATGTGAAAGAATTTCAACAGTGTTTTAAATAAAAGTTAGGTATAGATGTTTTTGCATCAGCGAACACATAGAAACCATGAATCTGCAAAAAGACGTTTTTGCCAGTTCTACTGTGTTTAAATAATGTCAAATTAATTTATTAGAAAATGAGAAAAGATTTGGGCACTTATTCAGCACAATCTCACAATTTTAATCATGTAAGTCATACAGATTACACTTCAGACTCAGTTATTAATCATAAGGTTTCTATTTTATCTGAGACTTCCTGAGAAGCGGAGGCAGCAAGAGAAGGCTTGTAATGCTCAGTAAAGTATGTGTTACAGTATCTCCTGACCTTCAAGGAAAGAATCAGATGCCTTCTGAGTCACCTTAATCTTTCTTCAGGAGACATGATCGTGCACAATAGCAGTCAGATTCCATTTTGAAATAGTTGGATCAAAGACTACATTGTTTAGGGTATTTCTGTCAGATTTTATAATGATTAATTTCATAATTATATAATTATAATTATATATAATTATTAATAATTAATTTCAAATGTATTCAATAAGCTTTAGCTCAGCTGCTAATAGATCTCTGTAGATATTTATCAGTTACTTTAATTTTTTTATATTTTAAGTAAAAAATACTGTTACAGTTTTAACTGCAATTAAAATTTAAGCATAATTAACAGCCTGACACAAATGACACATTTAGTTGATTTTCAAAGAAAATATAAAATCTATGTTTACAATAAAAAAAATCAGCAAATTTTAAAGGACAGTTGTGCTCTAATAATAAATAAGAATAATATTTATATCAAATCAACTGAACTGTCTTGGTCTCATTACATAAAGCAATGACATTTTATCAACAACCTATTAAAACATTTGATTTCAGGGGAGGGGGTGGGAGGGGGGCTGAGTACTGGGGAGACGGGCTTGAACTGCCATATCATCTACAGTACCAGTCAAACATTTGGACACATCATCTGAACATTCTGTGGTTTTTCATTATTTAAAAATGTTCAGCATTGTAGATTCATACTAGAGTCATCCAAACTATGAAGAAATACATATGGAATTATTTAGAAATCAAATAAATGTTAAAACAAAACATTATGTTGTATATTTTAAATTCTTCGCTTCATCTCTTAGATGAAATGCATTGCCTTTGCATAAAGTTAGCCTCTTCTCTGATCTTGTTACTGGTAGTGTTGTAGTTGGGATACATCCATCTATTTAAGTTCCTGGGGTACAGTTTATTATAGGTAATGATTTGTCTGGACGACGTGTGTGGGGATGGTCTGAGATGGTAGTGTTTCCCATTGTTAACTCTAAACCCCTTGTTCTTAATGGACAAGATAAAAGTTGACATAAGTTTCCTAATGTATTCACTTCTTGCGTTGCTACTCGCTCACAAGTGAGGTAGGGTAAATCCAAATATCCAGATAAAGTAGATGTAGACATATATTTTGCTGTTGGTGGCTGTTGATGAGACTTTGGGAAATAGAGTCTTGTTAAATGTGGAGAGAGATGTGTAGGGTTTCTCCTCCTTTTGTTAGAGGAACCTAAAGATGGGGGTGGTGAAATTTTGTCTGAAAAGACTGTTATAGATGAGAAGTGTGAACCTGTTGAAGATGGGTCCATTTCCCTGTCTACTGTATTTAGTGTCTCATAGTGAATTGATTGAGGAACAAAAGGCTGACGCTTCTTTGCATATTGTCTTTGGACATATGGGGGTTAAAAAGATCTATAACCATCTAAGTAGACATTTCTTTTGGCTCAAGATGAAAAGGGATGTGGCTGCATGCCATGTTTGTCAATAGACTGGTAAACCAAATCAGAAGGTGTCAGAGGTTTTTTTATGCCTATTCCGGCTATAGCTACTGCATTTGAACACCTGATTGTAGATTGTGTGGGTCCCCTACCTTGTTCAAAGTTGGGACGTTGTTATCTATTTACAATTATTTGTCAGTCTACACGTTATCCTGCTGATTATCCTATGAGGTTGATTAAGTCCAAATCTATTATAAAGGTCTTAAGCAGTTTTATGTCTACTTTTGGTATCCCCGAAGTAATCCAGTTTGATCAAGGAAACAATTTTCTAAAGCCTTACAGCAACATAAAGTGTGACATAATATTTCTAGTGCCTGTCACCCCAAGAGTCAAGACCTGCTTCAGCACTTCCATCAGACATTCAAATCTCTTCTTCTTTTAAATTGTGTTGAACTTGACAGTGATTGAGAAGAGGGTCTTTTTTAATTGTAATTAGCGATTCAGGAAGTCGCACAAGAGAACACAGAATTTAGTCAAAACGAGTTGGTTTTTGCACATGATGTTCATGGCCTGAAAGTATGGTCAACTCCTGAGAATGTGTTTGATTATGTAAGTGGGTTCTGGTCCCAGTTATATCAAGCTCAAAGGGCTGCTTTACGGAATCTGGGGAAAGCCCATTGTAAAATGCAGCACTTGTTCAATCGAAAAATTTAACTTCAGAAGTTTAAGCCCATTTCAAGCCAAATTTATGGGTCCATATACTATTGCTAAGTGTCTTATTCTCATATTGCAACTATCTAGCTAATACCCTGGATTGTCGAAAGGTTCAAGTTTCAACTTCTGAATCAATATTTTCCTGCTTTGCCTGTTTTAGCTGCTATGACAACTTCTGTGTAAGTGGCTCAGGACATGTCAAAACCTTTGGCTGTATCTGATTTTATCACATTTTTCAAATCTTGGAGATTTTTCATACATACATACACATCACACTTATATAGCACCTTTCTAGACACCCAAGGACGCTTTACAGTCGACACACTTCATATTCACACACTCTGGCGAGAAGCAGCAGCCAGTCTATAGTAGCCAGTTTCTACAATATTTGATCATGATAGTATAAATACAAGGAATAATTGAGGGACATCTTACAAATTCTAATCTTGTGTAGATGACTGTGTGTATAGAGTTGGATCTGCAACCTTTGTAAGTAAATTTGATCTGTTAAGGACATTGGCAGGTACCTTTGACAAAAGAACTTTGTGCGTTTGTCACTCTTGACAATTTCTTCCAATATCAAAGGCATACCTTTTGGAGTTTGCAGTAGCTTGTGAATCACACATTGGCTGGTATGCAAGGGAAAGAGAATACAGAAAGAGAGAAAGAAAAGCTGCAGAAAGACAACTTTGCATATGTAGGACGAAAAATAACAAGTAGAAATAAATAAATGTACATATAAATAAACACACACATAACTGTATAGACAGATAAATTAATAAATACACTGACAATACAACCTTATATCCATATCTCTCTTAAGGCTGTAGCTATGGTCTGTCCTCTAGAAAACAGGTCTGTTCGTTTTGCACACTTGGCAGCATCTTCTTCCGGTACACCTTTCTTTTTTATCCTGGCGTCTTCCCACCCTCCATCACCACCGACTGATACTTTGTGTTGTTCTGTTGCTATATTTAATTTCTTCACTCCAGAAAAGACGACTTGTGGGCCCAACCAACTTAAACATTTAGGAGGGCAGAATTCCCTCAGATGTTAGAACCCATCTAATCTACTGTGATGTAGGGGTTGCACTGTCACATGAATGTAGAATGAATGTAAGAGGATTAGAAAAGTGACATAAGTGTCAAAATTTATTTTTACCATCCAACTGGCCCAAACCCCAGATTGACATAAACCGGCCCATCAGAAATTCTCCCAAATCTCCCTGGCTCTGGTTCTAGTGCTTGACCCATCTCCATTTAATATAGCATAACACTGATTTTGGATGGTAAAAACTGCACTTTTGAAAAAGTGCAGGGGACATGTACCCTTTGTCCCCCAAATTATGTCCATGCAAAAACTGCTTAATGAAACTATTAAATGTAACTTTCTTTTAAACTTTTTTTTATTTTTTTTATTTAGTCTTTTGAAGAAGTACTCAAAATTCACATGCTGGGTTTATAAAACAACTGAAGTGTAGAAGTCAGTACATGTTATAGCACCGATTCTGTAATGCACAGCCAAATAAAGTGACCCCACAAACCAGAAATACTATTTTCTGATTGGCTTTTTTGTATAACAGGTCATATGTGAAGTATATCCACTTAAAAAAAGTTTAATCAGTGTTTTATATCAATGCTTTGGAAATTTTAACGGAAACCATAAGATCCATATTAAATATCCAATGATTGTCAACCTGTCACAATAGCCTTTTAGGGTTGGGTGATGTAACAGACTTAACTTCAATACACTTCACACTTCAATGATTAGTTCATGTTATTGCTGCTAAAAGCTATTGATTATTAGGGTGTACTTAATTGTTCCCATCATGCTTCTGCATTCTGGCCTAGTTATTGTTAAATGAATAATGACACAGTAGAATCTGTGTTGTTATTTGATGTTTTACCTTATTTTAAGACTTCCTAAGGATTAGTTTATTTTTGTCTTTATATGTAAAACCATGTAATTCAAAAAGGATGTGCCTATAACACTTAAGGATCTCAAGTCAAACACTAGACGTTCAAAATGTTCTTAAATGGAATTCTTAACAAAAATAAATAATAGTTTAAGCTCTTAAAAATTCTTAAAAATTCTCTTCAATTTTATTTCCATAAAAATCGTCACTGTTTTCTTTTCTGTGCTACAGCTCACCCAGCAATGCAAGATGCATTTTGAATTTTGTTATTTTTGTTTCATTTGCTCCGACAAGCAAAATGGAGGAAAAACTTCAAACCAAGCATTCAAAGAATCAATGTCCCTGATTTTAGGAGGGTGTAGACTAACAAGCCTCCTCAGATGCATATGAAGTCAAGCTCTGCCTCTTTTCAAACTGCTGCTGAATCATTGCTGCTGGGTGGCTAACATACTCAGAGGACAGTCCAGGTTCCCCAGTTCTGATGGATCACCTGGCAGATGATTGAGCCAGCTGACATTACTTAGTAGTGCTGGGCAGAGAGTGCCATCTTACCCGCCCAGAGAGAGCAAGACCAATTTTTGTCGATGGCAAGCATCGTGCGTGGGATTCAAACTCACAATTCTCAGATCATAGTGACCGCAGGGGCGGCATGGTGGCCTAGTGGTTCACACGTTCGCCTCTCAGCGCTGAGGTCTTGGGTTCAAGTGCCCATCTGAGCGGAATTTCCATGTTCTCCCCATGTCTGCGTGGGTTTCCTCCGGGGACTCCGGTTTCCTCCCACAGTCCAAAAACATGGAGGTCAGGTGAAATGGGTACTCTAAATTGTCCATGTGTGTGTGTCACCCAGCGATGGACTGGCGCCCTGTTCTGGGCTTAGTTGAATAGTGTAATGCCCTGCCCTGCGCCCAGTGAGGGGGTAGGAGACTAACCGCAACCCTGATAAGGATTAAGCGGGTGTGATAATGGATGGATGGATAGTGACCGCACTCGAGTCTGCTTAGTCACTTGGGGCTGAGAACTTTTTATGACTTTACTTACAGAATAGCAACTGTTTTTAACTTCATTTCTTAATAAACTTAAAAAAAGTCAATTTAAGAACATTTTCTTTTTAATCTGACCTCAGATGAGTCTTACAATTTCAATAATCAAAAGTTCAGTGAATAAGAACAAACATTCTAAAAATAAAGCAGAGAGACTAAATATATCAGGTGCGTTGTCATTACTTTGGTCCTCAATTTTATCTGGCAGCTGGAAACACAAAATTACTGAAGTACAGTGGTAACCCTACTTACGAGTTTAATCCGTGCAGGAGCTGAGCTCGTTAGCTGGTTTGCTCGTTAGCTGGATGCATTTTCCCCATAAGAATACATGTAAAACTGATTAATCCGTGTCAGCCGGTCAATATACAGTATACTTTAATATGCTAAATAATGTGTTTATATGGGTTTTTAAAAACATAAACGAGACGATGACGACGCTCGTGTAGGCTGGCCGCTAATGAGAGGGAGACCGACGGTGCTCGTGTAGGCTGGCGGCTGCATGGTTACACTTATCATATGAAAAGTAATATTTATCTAACTTTCTTTTTCACTACCTTTTGCTATCTTAGCGTCACTTTCAACAGGCACTTTTACTGGACAGCGGTCAAAGGTATTTACTGACCTAGGAGATGCTATGACCACAGCGCCCCTAGCGGTTTGGCATACTTGAAGAAATTTACGCTACTCGTTCCCTGGAATTTTACTCATTACCTGGAACAAAAATATTCCGAGATCTCGACTCGTTACCTGGAATACTCGTTAGTAGGGATGCTCGTAAGTAGGGTTACCACTGTATTTGTTTGCATTAACAGATTTTACAGGAGAAGTAAAAACTTCAGTGGAACCAGAGGTGTTTCCAAGTCATTTTGGACCATTTCTTTTGGTCATCATGAAATTTGAAAATATCATACATTGAAAATATCAAAAAGGCATTTTCAAATTATGTCAGAAATGGGAAAATGACTAAAAAAGATATCTGATTTTGCAAATGCACTTTTCAAAAACTTAGAAGTTACATTCACAGGACTGTCCAATTGTAAACTGAAGCAGTTAAAGGAAAATTCCACTGTTTTAAAAAATCTACATTAGTCACTGAGATTTTAACAGTCATATGATATGAAAGGTTGCTCTTTAGAACAACTTATTTATAATTTATGTGCACTGATGGTGGCAGAAACCAGGAGGTTGTCATTTAGACAAATATTTAGCCATTTTATTGTTTATTATTTATTCATTTATTTCTGAGGACTATTTTGCCTTGCAAAATCCTGCATGTACCCCTATGAACAGATTTTAACTCTGTAAAGCCAATTGTATTATATTTGATACATAGTTGATTGATATGTGATAAATGATTATTGCACAAATGATTACTATATAATTTCTGTATAATATTCTATACTATTGAGGTTTGTGTTCTGAATGTTTTTAGACATGTGAGCAATATATTCTCAATGTATCAAATATGATACAAATCAACACTCATATCCAATGTGTTATTTCATATTTGGTCAGCTTAAATAAACACATCTGTTTGAAATCATTAGTTTTCTGGTAGTCATTTGATGAGTCAGCCTTAAACCATTTTAAAATCTTCTCAGATCTATAGCAATACTAATGTTTCATGGATCAGGCAGTGTATTCATAACCCCTTCACATGACACTGACTTCTGGCTATATGTCCTGGGTTTTCCAGAAAATTGAATCCAACCACTCAGATTGAGTTCATTTAAAGAATAATGAAGGAATTTTGCACCGAAAGTGAAATAGACAAGTCCTGCAGATTTAACATTTCCATGTGTATCAAACATTGATGTCACCACGGTCCACCACTAGTTGTTGCTCCTCTTGCAACATGGAACTCAAATCAAAACCAGATTTCTGCTGCACTCCAGAAAGAAGCACACAGGAGAGAAAATTGTGGTTTTAACTCTTTGGGGATGAATGTAGCTATGCAACAAGAACACCACAGTCTGTAGAAGCTTTTAGAAGAAAGGAAGCTTGACTTGTCTGGAAAGGTTCTTGAACACAGAGGACAGTCTGATAACTTGATCAGACCTGTTTTTATCTCCGAATCTTTATAATGAATCATTTGTGTTATACATATTACTGTCAAAGTTAGCACTCTCCTGGTTAAATGACATCTTTTATTGAATTTTAAGTGAAAATAAGTACAAACATCTAGAAAGAACAAACTTCTGCACATGTACACACTTACTCTTGCTGAATTTAATATTTTGGGAAAAGAATGAGGCATTTCAAGAAATGGGTCGAGATACACTGCCTGAGGCATTTTTATCAGTAGTTCTGGTGCAAGATCTTGGACTTAAACTTATGTTGGAGAGGTACATGACTGGCATCATTGGGCAACAACAAACAATAATTTTACGCTATTTTACCATTATCAGTATTACATAAACATTAAAATGGGTGTACACACTCACTGGCCACTTCATTATGTACACAGATCTTGTATATATATACACTCATCAGCTCCACTGACCATACAGATGCACTTTCTACAGACTGCAGTCCATCCGTTTCTCTGTATATTTTGTTTTACTGGAGTGAAAATAGTGCACCAACCAGCCAACAGTGTCAGGACTAGAGGACAAATGCAAACTGTGCTGAGCTGCTGTCTCTGACTTTACATCTACAAGGTGGACCAACAAGGGAAAAATAGAGTGGACACACTGTTTAACATCTCCTGCAGCAACACACACTAATACACCCACCACCACGTCAATGTCACTGTAGTGCTAAGAATGATCCACCTGCTCTGTGGTGATCCTGACCATTGTAGAACAGGGTAAAGTATACAGAGAAAGAGATGGACAACAGTCTGTACAAAGTGCACCTGTATGATCAGTGGAACTCAAATGGACAATGAGTGTAAATACAAGGCAAGTGGCCAGTGCATGTATGCATTGTAGATATGGTGACCCTTGGTTCCCATCACCATCAGTCTAAAGAAAGTCGCTACATTTCTGAATAAGCACAATTTCCAAACACTAAGAACAGATACTGACATCACAGAGATTTAATTATTCAGAAAACTGGTGGAATTTCCCTTTAAACAGCAGAACAATTCCCCATTTTAAGTTGCCATTAACAGATTTAAGGGAGTTTTTAAAGAGGACAGAGGCTCTGTTGTGTTGAAGTGTTCAAAAAGTGGCACAAAGCCCAAATAATCAAAAGTCGGCAACAGGCTGTTCTGTTCTGAATGCAGAACTCACTGCCATGTGCAGTGCTTTCACTTAAAGAGACAAAACAGAGCTGTATTAACCCAGTGTTCTGAAGCCAGTCATATTGAAGTGCCAGAGTGAGTGGACAGCATTCCGGTCTTTAGATTCTCCTAATGCCGTCTTCTTCACAGTGGTCTACTCCTGCTGCCTCAGCAAATACCTGTATATCTGCTCAGCAGTCTCTCTTGCTCTCTCTATCTCCGTCTTGGTCAATCCAGGTTAAGCAAGTCCTCAGACAGGATGTCTATAGCTTTGGTGGTTCTGGATGAGGAGCTTCCAGTCCCAGACTCCATAAACATGTGAGGAATCTCACTGCCAAAATAGATTTTACTGTTGGCGGCTATAGCCTTAAACTTCATCAGCCGAAGGTACTCAGGGGTTAACTTCAACTGCAGAAAAAAGAAAATATAGTGAATAGGAAACATTTAGTAACCCCAACGGGTTTGACCCATCAAATTTCAGAGACCCAAACCTGATGGACAAACAAGAAGATAAAAGTTAAAGCAATGAGTCAAAAGACATTTGGTGTGAGGAGCTCTTACTTTATTGGCCTCTGCTGTTCTCAGAGCTGTGTAGAACTCTGCATCTGCTTTAGCCTTCTGTCTTGCAAGAAAAGCACTGTCTAAACAAATGAGAAACAGAGACAACAGTGGTAAACATCACCAACCATGTTTACATGCATTTGAGTAATCAGATGATGGGAAACTCCAGGTCTGACTGAGATAGACCGTAATCAGACTTCTGCTTTACAATCAATACAGCCAATAAACGCCCTGAATATGATGGAGGGCAGCCATGGCCTAGTGGTAAGGATCTGGTCTTGTGACCAGAAGGTCGCCGGTTCGATCCCCAGACAGGACATGACTGAAGTGCCCTTGAGCAAGGCACTTAACTGCTCCCCGGGCACCGGTGGATAAGGGCTGCCCACCGCTTCGGGCACAAATTCTCACAGCCTAGTGTGTTCACTAGTGTGCGTGTGTGTGTTTCACTGCACGAATGGGTTAAATGCGGAGGTCAAATTCCGTTGTGTGAAAAATCACATTGGCTAAATTGGTTGATCTTGATCTTGATCTTAATGTCATGTAAACATCATGTAAAACCCAAAGTTCATGTTGGAGATTTTTATTAACATGCATCAGCATCGCTTCGGAAGTATTTTGTTGTGGTCTTGCAGGAACTGTGTTGCTGCTTGTTTATTTCTGGTACCGTTGTCTGTTTTCACACTTGTACAGACTGAGAAATCCAAAAGATATCAGAGTAAGAGGATTTGATCAGATTTCCACACCTTCCTCCAGTCTAAGAGGTCCGGGTATGTTGTTTACACATCATTGCTGAAATCTGATCATGATCGGATTATTAAGTACATGTTTAAACATGCACTGGAAATCAATACTAAAGTAAAACACGTCTACCTCTCTTTTGTAAAGATAAATGTAGTTTTTCTAGAAGTCCTCAAATGTCTGTTTACATCACATTTCTTAATATTGTTGTGGATATTAAGTTATTCAAGAACACATATTTGCAAGGAGCTGAGAAATATCTACAGATTTATCTCCAAACAAAGACTGGAACTGTCCAGAATGTAGTGTTCTCTGTGGATGTGAAAGCTGAACAGGATAAATATTGATGCCAGGAGTTAGAGACCTTTGACCGAACCTTGTACAGATAAACGGATCCAGGAACAAATCAAAGCTCAGCTTTCACTAGAAACCCAGATAAGCAAACTGAAGATCTCTTATTCTGGACACATTACAAGAAGAATCAGTTCACAGTTGTAACAGTTGAAGGTGAAAGAGGAAGGCTATGCCCAGGCTGTAGGTAAATCAGATGTTGAGATGACTGCTGTTATTTTTCAGTGATTACACTGGATGTGTGTCTGGACATCACAAGTCTATCTGCATTGTTGTAAAGCTGAAAGTGTCAATAACTACATAGCCAGGCTAGTGATGTGGCTTTCCTACGAAGATGGAGGTGTATCATTTCGCTGTCCAAACAGTCGTCCTGTCAAGTCACAGTGAACTATCAATCTTTACCAGTGAACTATTCTTTATTACACTTGTTTCTGAGAATCAATTCAGTATCAAAAATGCTAATCTTTCAATATAAGTAAGTGCACACTGCAAAAAACGATCTTAGTAAAATGAGCATATATTAAGGCAATAAATCTTATTTTTTTCTCAGCCAAGGTTTTTTGTCTTAAAAAGCACTGTAAGTATACAATTATTTTGCTTATTTTAAAAAATCTTACTAAGCAAAATTTGCTTACCCCATTGGCAGATTTTTTTTGCTTAATATAAGGTTTTAAGTCTAGTTATATATTTTTCTAGTTTTTGTGAGGTGCTTTTTTGCAGTGCATCAATGTTGCACTGTCTATTATTAATGTTAAGAAACTTGACTGCAGACTTGTTGTTGATGATGGACTCGAATAGGCTGAATCATTTTGTTTATGGTCAATTTTAGTTTTCAGATTCCGGCAATTTACGAGTCACTTCTCACAAAATGTGCTATGAAATGCTGTGGGAATTCTAAATTTAAGCATGTTGTGCTTTATTTCCAAATTCTAAAAATAGGTTCCAGATACTTCTGTATTCTTGTAACCATGCAACGTGATAAAACGTTTTATATTAAAGCTGAACTAAAGCTGTCTTCTTTGGTTGAGTGAGCTGTACCTGTAACTACTCTCTTTGGTGCTTCAACACCTACACTAATTAAATATGGAATGAGAAACTATTTTCAAGTCAACTCTTAAGACTTGTTTCCTTTGCCTTTTCTTGAAACTGTTTATTTCAGTTTCAGTATGAAATAAACTCAGCAGTTCAGCCACTGTTTGTTGTTCTTAAATGTGACTTGTAAATAAAGTGACATTGACGGATATCTTCACACTGTTCATGCCTAGCTGGAAGTGCAGTGCAGTGTTTGTGCATGCAGTACACCAAGCAGGAGCTCCAAAACTTCTTACAAAGTCTTCTGCCAACAGCTTCTCCTGAGTGTTGAGCAGACTGAGAGCCTTTGCCTTCAGTGAGATGTACCTAATGACTGAGCCAAATCCCAGATGTGGAAATGAAACCTCACAACACGGTTCAGCTGAACATCTGTTTTAAATAGATGAACTGCTCATTTAATGTAATTTAATTTGAATTTAATAACATTTACTGGCAGATTATTTGCCAATTTAAATGATTAGCTGAAATTATCTTACATGAACAGCCTAAATGTAAATACATGAACTGTCCTCTACAGCAAAGAAACATCTGCACATTTTAATATACAATTAACTCTTTATTAACTGAATGGAACCTCTTTGTAAACAAATTAAATGTAAAATATAAAGAGGTTTAGAACAGGAAATACTGCATATTTTTTTCCAATGTGTTAAATTCAGAAAATAAATAGAAATAAATTGAATTTACGCACAAAATTGTGCAAAATGTGCAGAACATTTTTATTTTTTCCCTGTAGAGTGTGTTACTTACGTTTTATTGTTACGTGCCCAATGAACTGATGTGCTGGCTGTTTTGGGTTTGGACCTTTGGTGAAGCAACTGTGCAGTGACTTGAAGGCAGGACTACAGGCGATTGAAAACACCCAACTACCTGGGAAGTTAAAGACCTGATGTTTCCAGTTTGGCCTATTACCCCAGGTGTTGTGGCCCCTGGCAGATGAGGTGCCCATCACAGCAGTAGAGAGGCTGGAGAGAAGAGTCACAGTCTACATCAAGAAGTGGCTTGGAGTTCCATGCTGCCTTACCACCACAGGCCTCTACGGAGACAGTGTCCTAAAGCTGCCCCTCACCAGCCTCACGGAGGAGTTCAAGTGTGCCAAAACACGACTGCAGATGACCTTGAATGAATCCAAAGATCCAGTGATTAGGGAAAATGCACCAACCTTGGTTACTGGCCGCAGGTGGACACCAGCAAGAGCGGTGGAGGAGGCAACAGCAGCTCTCAGACATGCTGATATTGTGGGGAACGTTCAGCAAGGAAGAGGAGGCCTTGGATTAACAACTAGCCGTCCAGGCTGGAGAAATGCCACTGCACCGGCACGGAGGAAGATGGTGGAGGAGGAAGTGTGGCATCAGGAGGAGGCAGCAAGATGGGCCAAGGCAGATGCCCTCAGCAAACAGGGTCAGTGGACACGATGGGAGAGTATTGAATGGAGGAGGTTGAGCTGGAGGGATGTTTGGGCCATGGAAGCAAAGAGCTTGAGGTTTGCCATTAGAGCCACCTATGATGTACTTCCATCTCCAGCAAATCTTCAACAGTGGTTTGGTGAGGATCCTAGGTGTGTCTTGTGCACCAAGCCGGCCTCCCTCCGGCACATACTCACTGGGTGTGAAACCAGCCTCACCCAAGGTTGGTATACTTGGCGCCACAACCAAGTCTTGAAGAGCCTTGCTTCAACACTGGAGGGAGAATGATCCAGCATCAACACCCTACCACTGCCAACACCTACCACCACATGGGCAACTGCCTTTGTCCGTGAAGGAGCCAAAGCTACCAAGAATAACTACACCATCAGAGAGAAACCAGCTATGCCTAGCACGTGACTGGAAGATCAGAATCAGAATCATCAGAATCATTTATTGTCATTGTGCAAGTACAAGTACAACGAAATGAAGGCCCCAACATTTGCATTTGCCAGGAGGGCAGCCATTACGGTGCTCACCTTGGATTACTGGTAGACATTGGCAAAAAGCTGGTTTTCCCCTCAGAGATCGCCACCTCCACCTTGAGGCCGGACTTGGTACTCTGGTCTCCTTCTGTAAAGAAGGTAAATATAGTGGAAACTCACTGTACCCTGGGAAGATTCCATGGAGGAGGCATACGAACGGAAACACCTGCAGTATTCTGAGCTAGCCGCCGATGCTTGACTCCGTGGCTGGAATGCAGAGGTCCGCCCAGTGGAAGTTGGGTGCAGAGGGTTCGTGGGAACATCTACCACAAAACTGCTGAGGGACTTGGGAGTTAGGGTCCAGAACCAGCGTGCAGCCATCAAAGCCGCATCAGAGGCAGCAGAAAAAAGCAGCCAATGGCTCTGGCAGAAGAAAAATGACCCCAGTTGGGCCCCCAAGTAGGGTGACAGGAGGTATGTGGTCAGCTTAGGCCTGATTCAGAGAGCAGGACGCCCCTGCTTTGCATAGTCCCCTGAGATGTCCGCCAATTGACAACAAGGTGACTCTCATGACCAATTGGGCTTGGGACGCAAGCTCAGGACTGATCACCCTGCAGCTGGCCACCTCTGGGGAGGGTATATAGTGTGAAAGGCCGAAACACCCCATGACCCAGAGGAACTCTACTGATGATTTGATTCAAGACTATTCACTGACAAATCCATCAGTTAATTGCATGTGCTCGCACAAGGAATAACATCGTATCCTGTGTTTTCTGGAATCTATTGGCTGCTTAGCCCCAATTAAGAATCACAAAGGAGTGGGCTTGTGGTTATAAAAAGCAGGTGGCTAGCACTGCAAGGTAGAAGGGAAGAGCCACTGTTAAAGACTTTTAGAACTTACGCAGACCAACTCTGTGGGACTAGCACTTTGTTTTGTCTGTTGATTTTTGCACCACCTTCTTGTTTTTTATTGAAAGAGACTTTGAGAGAAGCTAAGGATCCCAGAATTCTAGCTTTTCAGTGATTCATACACTCTATATACACAAAAGATTAATTATACATCTTTCTTCCTGGTGGACTGTTTATTTTGTGGGGACTACTCAATGTTTGTCTTTATTGTGTGGTTTCATACTCTTTATAATGTTAAGAATGGACAGGTGCCTTTTGTGTAGGATTTTGGGACAGGTAAGACTTTGGCTAGGCAGGTCAGAGGCTTTTATTGTGTTCTTTGCGCACTATCCTGCTGTAACAACAGTACAACCCTTAAATACTGGCAATCTCCTCAGTAAAATACCAAATGCTATTCAGCTCTGCCTCCAAGCATTTTTCAGCACTTCTCCACACTATACTGGTTCCACCATCTTTGTCACTCTGTTCTCCACCCCTCCCCTAGACAGAGGGCGGAGTGTAACACTATATATTAGTATATATGCAAAATGACACATTTTATTGGTTTCTATGTCATGTCATGTCACATGCTGTCATTGCTTCGCGATGGTAGGCTGCACAGACGAGTCACTTCTCTCCAATGCCATCTGTCTCTGGTTGTTTGTAGCAGGCTAGCACCTGATAATC
>BRDA01000337.1:1906-21094 GCA_036984385.1 Crenuchus spilurus | reverse complement strand
ATTAATAGTGTTTATTGAGGTTGTTTATGGACTAATATCTCCTATTCTAGTGATTAATAGTGTTTATTGAGGTTGTTTATGGACTAATATTTCCAGTTCTAGTCCGCATTTTGTCGAAGTCTCAGAACAGTTAGAAAAGATTTTTCTTGGATTTGTCATGGAAATTTCTCTAAAACTGCACACAAGCTTGAAACAGAAACAGACTTTTACAACCTCCCGCATTTTAGCCATAAGTTATGATTTACTTCACAGTGACCACATCATTGCAGTAAATGAACCCCACTTTCCGGAAATGTGTGGGTTAAGCTCTCAAAACAGATCCCACACTGAGTTAAAGACTGTTATCATGCTTCTTTAGTTTACCTGTATTAAATCACACAGGACATTAAAAAAACATGTATTTTTTACTGTGGTTTAATGCCCATTCCAGACCACACAACGTTTAATAACCTACAGCTCGGATAACATTTCATACGCCTTTTAAAAGTCCAATTAAACTGGGATTTCTGGCATTAGAACTTATCATCATGTAAGTGGAAAATCCTCATTTGACTCCTCTCCCAAAAGAAATCTATCTTCTTACAGATGATGAAAGCCAAGTTCTTGATGCATTTGTGACTCGTCATACTTTTATCTTCTGAGTAATTCATCTGGCCCTTAGCCTCAATAAACTGAGCCTTCAAACATCCACATCAACAACTTCCACATTCACTACAATCAACCTGTCAACTGCTAACAATTTACAAAAAAATCCCATCCAACCTTTGGCACATTGAAGAGTACTATGATTTTCAGTCTGTGGCTGTCGCCCCCCCAGTGGGAAGTAGTGGTTGTGCTGGTTGAACATCATTTTACTGTGAAATTTTTATCACAAATATAGAAGTTCCACCAAAGCTGACAATTAATGTATCTGCAAAAATGAAACATTTATGTTGAGCTTGCCTTGGTATATTGTGTAGATCCCCCAACAAGGCATGAACTGGCACCAAGACATTTGCAACAGATCCATCAACTCCTCTACATTGTGAGGTTGAGCCGTCATGGATTCGATTTGTTGGTCCAGCACATTCCACAGATCAGATTGAGATCTGTTGAGTTTGGGGGCCAAATCAACACCTCGGACTCTTTGTCATGTTCCTCAAAATATTCCTCCTTCTTGTATTGTAGCAGCTGCTGGAAGAGACCACTGCCATTGCGGAAAACAATTTCCAATATATATAAAACACATTTCCAAGTAGGGGTCTGCTAGGGTTACCAATCATTATTCAATCATTAAGGCTAGTCATCAGCTCACACTGCTTGCAGCTGTGACTGGCTTATTTCTGTAAAGGGTCCTCTTTGATTGTGTGGCTATCCACTACTGGAAACAGGCCTTTTCTTGATTTGCTAGAGCTAGTCATCAGCTAGTCATCCTCAGATGTGACTGACTTATTAAGGACTCTGTGCTGTGTGCTTGGTGCCGAGACATTGACTTTGCTCCCCCTTACCCTCCCAAAAATGACATACATTGTTATTGTGTCACAGTATGCTTTTCTGAGCATATCACAGATATCATCAGTACTTCACCGATACAACTGTTCCAACTTGACCAATCAAATATATTGAACTCTGTAAATATCTCAAGTATTGTTCTATTCAATTTACACATTATCATCCAACAATCACTTCAGAGTTCCCTGATTTTAGAAATTATCTAGGTGAAAGCACAGGAAATTCCTTTTTGGCATTCCCATGTCCTTCTTCATTAAAATGAAATGTCACATTGTTTCATTCTTCATGTGTACTGCTAGTGGTTTTTTAAGGACCTGGAGGCTGAAGGTGGTGAGAATGTGCACAGAACAGCATGGAGCCTCATTGTCCTTTTGAACAGCTGCTGAGTTTGTGCCATGCGTGTGTGGTCCAGATCCAGCAGAGATTTCAAGTTAATGAGACTTTCCTGCCAAGTTCTATATACAAACACATACTACAGTCGTAGTTATAATTGTTTTGATCCTATCTGGGGGGGGGTTCATCAGTTTATTGTCTTTTATACAGTTTATTGTCTGTAATTATGAATAGAGCAATTGCAAATGTCTAGCTGATACATCTTCTACTGTTCATGTGTCTGGATAATTTGAGCTATGGATATGATGGCAGACAAATGTGTAGTTCCAAGTGTGAAGTAAATACAATCTTCTCATGACTCTGTGTTTGATTATCTAGATTATCTGGTCGAAACCGACTTGGTTAAATTTGAAACATGCTGAAATGCAGCTGTGGATGTTTTTACAGGTGATACAGGCATCTAGAAACTCAACAATGCTCTCCATATGATGGTAATCTAGTATCTGCAAGCTGAAGACAGAAGACATCTAAAGGTTTGTGGAAAGTTATCTACCTGCAATTGAGTAAATTGTGCAACAGAAGTGAAAACAGAGTGGCAATGGATTGAGTATTTTGAACACACCTGAATGATAAGACCAGGTGCCATTACAGTCAGATCTTCCTGCAGCGTCAGCTTCAGATTCTCATCAATTTGATCTGCAACACAAACTGAAGTTTAACCTCTGAAGGCCAGAACAGCCTGTAACAGAAATGCAAACAGAAATGTGGAACTTTTATGAGAAGATACTGGATGTTCCAGATCAATAAAGGTCAGTATAGAAAATACAAATAAAAAATAATGTTTTTTTATATATACTTTGACTTTAAGATGAGTCATACTTTGATGGCTGTATGAACTGAACAAAAATGCCAGTTAAATCAGTAATTGCAGTAATTATGTCATTAATATTAATGGCCGTACCAAACAGGCCTATGTAGACCTCCTGAAGTGTGTGCACACTGCAGAACTGGTTAAGCTCATGGTGAACCTTGTTGAAGATTAGAGCCTTGTCATAGTCCACTGTGAAGTTTCTCACAATGCCGTACACTGTGGGGGAGAATTTGATTAAAGGGATAAGAAAGACAAATATTAAAGCTCCCCCCACACACACACTACCCACAGTACTTTAGTACAATAATCACTTTCTGTTCTCAAACACAAGAACAAAGCTTATCTTACCGGCTGAGGGTATGAGATAGTTCACCACCTCTATTCGATCAAAGTAGATCATAACACCACCGCTGGAGAAGAAAGAACATTAAATGTAAGAACGTATAATATAAAACCATGAAAAGAGTGACATTTACTCTGTGAAGGCTGTGTAACCCTGCACTTACTTTACGCTTTCACTTTTATTTTTAACATTCAATCTGATTTCTGATATTTTTATGGTGTTAAAAGTTCTACAGAGCTATATTTACTAGATTATATTACACCCTGCAAATCAGGATTTCTCCTGTAAAGATATACATTTATAGATCTAGTCACAGTTTTTAGTTACATTTTAGTAATTAATTAAAGTGAGCTTGTAATGTAGAGTGAGATGATTACTCAGATGATGTTTACTGGAGGTCAGGTTTGTTTTGCCATCTTACCCTGTGCCACATGGAACATTTTTGACTTCATCTGTTTGAAGGGTAGTCTGTAACATGAAAAAAATAGAAGTCTTTAACAGATCCCATGACAACCATGACTATTATGTCTTATTATATTGTTACATTACATTGTATAGTGTTTATTGCTGTTTATGGACTAATATCTCCTATTCAAGTGATTAATAGTGTTTGTGCTTGTAAAGTCACACAAGAGTATACCACAAAGAGTCCTTGAACGTTAACAATGCATTCACTTACAAATGTAAGTGCCTCCACAATGAATTCTATAACAGAAAGGCTTCGATGGTGTATCTGTACCTGTACGGATTTGAAGGTGGTGATGAACGGCAGCATCAGGTGAAACCCTGGACCGCTGGTGGTGGTCAGCAGAGCTCCGCCCCTAAACAACAAACACATCAAAACTCACTAATACAAGATGTTAATGTAATGATTTAAAGTAACTGACCACTTAAGGTACATCAACATTACTGGTCTATACTCAGTAGCTCCAATCTGACCCAATAAATTCTGCTTCCTATCATTCATATTTCCTTCAGCATAATCCACAAAATAAACACTTGACTGTGGAGAAACTGATTTCAGGTTGCATTTCACTAAAAATATATTATCTAGCAGTTCAGATTTGTGCCACCAGAGGTCAGGACAAACTTACTAAGAGACTTATTCAGACAAGACATTTTCCAATGTTTTTAAAACTTATTCCAAACAGTTGGCATGTGGTTTATTTGAGGGGAATATCTGTAATTGGCAGCTCACAATAGACAGTCCTTAGTAGAAAGAAGAGAGGTTCAGCTTTCAGTGGGTTCAGGCTATTTAAGAGTTTAAAGAGCACATTTAATTGAAAATGTGAAAATTAATATTCAGTGCATCCAGGGCCTGAAATTCATTTTTCAAAATGGGGGGGGGGGGGTTCCCTTAAATGTGTCACATAAGGGGGATTTCTACAATTTTTTTGGGGGGGGGATACTACTGGTGAGCTTAACTACAGGTCTTGCCTTGTCCTTGTGAGAGTTTTGTTGCTGTGCTTCAATTTAAGATATTCACTGAACTATATACACTCTCAACTGCTCTCTGGGAGGGCCAAGCTCTGAAAGGAGCATCAGATTGGTGAGGCTTGGTATAACTCAGTAAATTTAAGAACTTGGTTTTATGTCTGTTTTGTGTACTGAAAGTGTGTCCACGTGGTATGTGGCATGACATCACAATCTGCTGACTTGGCATCAGACAGAACTATATACAGACCCATTCCAAAAAATTAGAATATGGAGAAGTTGATTAATTTCCATAATTCCACTCAAAAAGTTAAAACTTTCATAGATTATAGATTCAGGGCCCACAATTTAAATGATTTAAATTATTTAGAGCTGCTTGAGGCAGTGATTAAAGCAAAGGGATTCCCAACCAAATATTAAAGATTGACATATCATTTTGAAAGTACCATATTTTGATTGACTTGATGTGATTCTAATTTAACTTTTAAATTAACTTTTTTTTCTGCAAAAACTGAGAAGTGGTTTGGGCTGATTTCTACACAGTATTGTAATTTTTGAAATCCTGTTTTTGTGGGTTTTATGAGCTGGAAGCCCAAATTATGTGAAAATAAACAAATAAACACTTGAAATCGTTTACATTGTGGGCCCTGAATCTATAATCTATGAACGTTTTAACATTTTGAATGGAATTATGGAAATTAATCAACTTCTCCATATTCTAATTTTTTGGAATGATTTTGTAATGGTAATCTGTTTTCCTTTTTGTCCTTCTCCGTTATTGGCCACCACTTTCAGCTTATCAATGTCCTCAGCATTTGTGCATGTGTGCATTTCTGCTACAACTTTCTCATTAAGGTAGCTTCCATAACTTGACATTTCAGTTTTCAGGTTTTTTAAATTTTTTTAAATCTCCAGCTTTTGAGATTTGCGTTTTAGCCAGCGCTCCATGTTTGCGTGCCTCAAGTTCTCATCAGTGACTGTGTTGGTTCTGAAAGTTGACTGAGAGAAATGCCTCTAAAGCAGAAGGTTCTGGTAGCTCTGTAGACAGAGGAAGAGTGAGCGCGCCGAGTGCAGTGTCCAGTACAGAAGTTGGTCCGCTCGACCATCCGTCCGTCTCACAGTCCAAACCGAGCTAATGTTTTGCTGAATGTTTTCCCTGTAATTGTGTGCGGGAGTTTCCCTCATTATTAAGGCTAAAATTGCGGGAATCTAAGAAATATTGCGCAATTCCTGCAATCCTGCACTGAAATTCAGGCCCTGAATGCATCACTTAAAAGAATATTGATTCTGGTTTAGATTATCAAATACAAACTGTCCAGCAAACCTCAACCTATCAAGTGCAATTGATAACAGCCCAGCTAGCCCAGTCAGTAGAGCATGAGACTCTTAATCTCTGTGTCATGTGTTTGAGCCCCATGTCGGGAGTAAAGCTTTTACTCTCTTAACCCTCTAGAGTCTGAGGGTTTTTCAGACACACTGATGTTGTCTGACATGCCTTCACTTTTTTATTTATTTATTAATTTTTACAAAATACACCCACAAACTCAGCAACAAGTGTCAAAACAGTAAGAGTGTCATAAATCAATATTTTGATTAAATCTGCTCTAAAATTAGACTTTCCAAAAAACTATTTTCAGATGTGCTGATATATTGTGAAAAACACTAAACATTTCTAACCAAGACGTTTAATAATAATAATAGATTTTATTTATAATGCACTTTACATTTGCAACAAATCTCAAAGTGCTACAAAGTAAAAATCATCAATATAAAACATCATAAAACCAAGAAGTTAATCAAAGATTGTAAGATCTGCTAAAAGGAAATGTTTTTAGTCCTTTTTTTTTTAACTTTTCATTTTCTGTGGTGCCCTCAAATGGTCAGGGAGGGCATTCCATAGACGCGGTGCGGCAGAGCAAGAAGCCCGATCACCCGTGGTGCTGAGCTTGATTCTGGGAATGAGCAGGCGATTTGAGTTCATAGAGCGGAGAGATTGTGATGAGGCTTGTGGAGTAAAGTTCTTTCAGATAGGGAGGGGCATTTCTGTAATTGCATTGGAAAGTGAGGAGGGAGACTTTATATTCAACCCTAACAGAAACAGGGAGCCAATGGAGAAAGTAGGGATCCCAATGTAAAGTACATTGCAGTAATCCAGTCTGCAGGAATCAAAAGTGTGAACCAGCTTTTCAGCATATGAGACAGTGAGTGTAGGGCAAAGTTTCTGAGATGATAAAAAGAAAACTTGCAAAGATGTTTGAAAAGAACTTCAAATGTGAGCTGAAGGTCAAGTTTTATGCCAAGATTTGTAACTGTTGTTGATAGAGGCATAGTGTGACCAGACAGCATGATACTGGTTATGGGAGATGACTGAATCTGATGTGAAATACCGATCAACATCATCTCAGTTTTTACACTGTTCAGCTGTAGAAAGTTGTGTTTCATCCACATGTTTATCTCCTCAGGAGAAGCAGTAAGGACTGAAAGAGCTGCCGATGATGATGATGATGATGATGGGGCAGCAGAATGAATGGGTGTGTCAATTTTCATGTAAAGCTGTATGTCATTGGCATAGCAGTGAAATGAAACTCCATAATGATTGACAATCTGGCCAAGAGGGAGCATTTATAAAGTGAAAAGGATTGGCCCAAGGACTGACCCTTGGGGAACCCCGCATGTCACCGTATATAACTGAGATCTTGCAATTCCAGTGGAAACATATTCAGATCTGCCAGTGAGATAGGACTGAAACCAGACGAAAGCAACATCCGTGAGTCCAGTGGTATGGTATAACTGCTTCAGGAGTATATCATTGTCAATTCTATCAAAAGCAGATGACAGATCAAGGAGGATAAGCAGAGATGGTGAGCCTGCATCAGCTGTCATCAGAAAATCATTAGTGACTTTAACTAGAGCCATTTCTGTACTGTGAGCAGCACACAAACCAGACTGAAATTTTTCAAAACATTGTAGTACTTAAGGTGATCCTGAAGATGAGTGGCAACTACTTTTTCCAATACCTTAGAAAGAAAAGGAAGATTAGAGATAGGCCTATAGTTAGAAAAAACGTCAGGATCAAGAGTTGTATTTTTGAGGAGTGGTTTGATTATGGCAGTATTTTAATGTAGATGGAACATGGCCAACTTAGAAAGAATGGTTTAGTATTGTTGTAATCATAGGAGTTATGGTTGTAATGTTTGTTTTTAATAAAGCAGATGGAAAAGAGCCCAGAGCACAGGTGGAGGGTTTCTTCTTCCTAATGATGTCTTCAACCATTTGTTGTGGGACATCAACCAAACCACACTTCAACCAAAGTGTGGAAAACACTTTGAGAGGCTTGGAAATCTTGGGTGTGTAAGAAGGCCGCACAAGTGAAGAGGTGGTGCTAGCAAGATCGTAACGGATTTTGCCGATTTTTGTTTTGGAAAAAGTCCATGTAGTTTTTACAATGTTCTTCAGTAGTTTCATTTAGTGGAGGAATCTGTGCTTTGAGAAGGTGACTGATAGTGGAAAATAACCATTTAGAATTTCCTAAACTGTTGTTGATGACGCCAGAGTAAAACTGTGACCGAGCCACTCTAAGGCACTTTGTGTATATGTCCTGGTGTTCCTGATAAGCCAACTTATGGACAGTAAGGCCTGAGGCTCTATAGCTCTGCTCAAGGGCACGTTCAGCGGTCCTCATTTCTCATAGTTCACAAGTGAACCAGGGGGCTGAACGAGAGGAAGTGACTGTTCTGGTTTTTGGCAGAGGGTGGAAGTCCAGGGTGCTGCTCAATGCTTCATTATAGTAATTCTCTGCATCACTGACTGATGTAAAGTTTACAAGACGATTTGCAAAAAGAAGATGCTGTAAATCAACTGTTATTATTTCTTGGTTTATCTTTTTCACATTCCTGAAGCAGATTTTACGTTTGGGTCTGATGGGGCGCGAGGCAAATATCAGTTCTAAGGAACTGACCTTGTGATCGGACACACCCAAATCATAAGTAGATCATTTGCTGATGGGGGCAGAGTCAGTGATGGCTAAATCCAGCTTTTGAGCTCTGAACTGAACAAACAGGTGTCTACTTCACAATGATTGTTATAGTTAATAGATTTTTTATTTCTAAATAAAACTCAGTTTTTAACTCATTCACTGGGTCACCATATGAATAGCAAATGGCAAGAAAAAAGTGCTGCGTGCTGACTCACGCTGAAAAACATGTCTTTGCTTAATTAAGCGCCTCTCACAAGAATCTAAAAATATATTTAGATTCAACCTATATATATATTTGAAAAGTAGACCCTTTAAGGTTATGGGGTATGTTTAGTTTTGTTACTAGGATAAAATCTCGCAGTTATATCAGTGTTTTTGTTAAATTTCGGTTTTATCCTGCCGGTGGGAGCGCCAACTACAGAGGGTTAATAACGTGTATATTATTTATTTGCAATATACATACAGTGGTAACCCTACTTACAAGCATCCCTACTAACGAGTATTCCAGGTAAGGAGTCGAGATCTCGGAATATTTTTGTTCCAGGTAACGACTAAAATTCCAGCTAATGAGTAGCGTAAATTTCTTCAACTATGCCAAACCGCTAGAGGCACTGTGGTCGTAGCATCTCCTAGATGCTACCATAGAAGAAGAGGTCAGTCAATACTTTTGACCACTGTTCAGTAAAAGTGAAAGTGCCTGTTGTAAGTGACGCTAAGGTAGCAAAAAGTAGTGAACAAGAAAGTTAGATACATTTTACTTTTACTTTTCATATGATAAGTGTAACCATGCAGCCGCCAGCCTACACAAGCACCGTCGGTCTCCCTCTCATTAGCAACCAGCCTACACGAGTGTCGTCGTCGTCTCGTTTATGTTTTAAAAAACCCATATAAACACATTATTTAGCATATTAAAGTATACTGTATATTGGTTGGCTGACACTGATTAATCAGTTTTACATGTATTCTTATGGGGAAAATGCATCCAGCTAACGAGCATTCCAGCTAACGAGCTCGGCTCCTGCACGGATTAAACTCGTAAGTAGGGTTACCACTGTACTCAAATTTCAACAACTCACTGTACCACTCCAATGATTACTTACTGCACTTTATTTAATTAACACTGTACACTGCACTCTGGTTAGATGCTAAATACATTTCATTGGCTCTGTGCCTATACTCTGTACAATGACAAAGTTGAATCTAATCTAATCCTGTAGCTGGTTAATCTTTATTGCATATAAAACTGGCTTATAGCTGTACAATGAATCAGATATATGATATGATGAAAGAGTACATGTAGAACATGTTCAGGTTTTATTAGAGTTGTATGTTTGGGTTATTCCAGTCATTACAGTGCTTAGAAGTTATATTTGTCTTTAGCACTGAGCTATAGTACCATCTGCTGGACAATATTGTGGTGGTTACTATACATGGAGAAAAGTTTTGGGACAGCTGCTCATTCAAGAGTATTAATTAATTTATCCTGTTTTTGTTGGAGTCTCTACTGTCCAGGCCAGAATTTCTACCAGAACTGTTGTGAGGATTTGATTGTATTACGCCACAAGACTGGTCAGGATGTTAAATGATCACCACCACCTCATCCCAAAAGCATTGGATGAAGCAGAGAACAGTTCTCAATGCTGGGGGATTTATATCCCTCTAGGGTGTTATGGAGTCTTTATTTTTAGACCCGTGTTAAAAATCATTTAAAAAAAATATACTCACCTGTAATAAACTCCAGTGTGTCCTTCTTCGATCTTATGAACTGAAGAAAAGAGAGCAGCTCCTCCTATGGCTAAAATCACTGAGGCTATGGCACCCAGGGTCATCCTGTTACACACAAAAAGTCGAGATACAGGAAAAGGGTAAAGACAGTCATTTATCTATAAATACAGTCTAATATCTCTATAAATACAGTACAATATTTCTATGTGGCCCATTCATCACTCGTCTATTTCAAGGTAATGACTCAGTGATAAGTAAGACTATGAAATAAACATGTAATAAGAGGGATTAAGCTAATAAGAGATGCTCATTATTCACATAATACAGTATATCAGACGTCAGATCAGGCTGGATTATTGTTCAGAAGACTTACTGCACAATAAAACTACCAATAATTCAGTGTCTGAGATTTATAAGTAAAGCCTTTTACAGTGCTGACAGGAAGCAGACGTCACAAAGCTTTTATAGATGTGAACACATGAAATTAGTGAACTGTGACTGACACTATTGGTCACTAAAACCTCCATGAGCACCAGTAACAGCTTTGGCATGAACTGGACAGGTGTGTCCGATGTAAAAGTTGAGGTACATTAAATATTTGTTACATGTATAGATGCTGATTATCTTTTCAGGAAAACACACCCACTATTGATGACATCACAATCATGCCAACAAAAGTCTGAATATAAAAAAAATGTAAAGTTTAAAAAATACATGTAATTTAAATTTATCAAGAAAAAATAGAAAAAACAAGGTATTAATCATTTTTAAATACAAACTTAACTATAATAATTATACAGAAAAAAATAGGTTCATGACATTGTAATCTACAAAAAATACTATTATCTCACATTTCTTGATAAATTATACTCTATTTTTTATTATATTTGCATATTTGTATATTATTATATTTGTATATTTGTAATTGTGGACTTTTGTTAGTATGATGTTGAGGTCAATGGTGCGTGTTTAGTTAGTCCAGGTGACTATTGTCACTAATACACAAAGTTGTATGAGTACATCATCAGCTACTGTCTACATAATTTTATATTCTACATATTTTTGATTTAGCAGGTTACACTGTGATACTTGTACATTATATGTTTAAAATGTTTATATTTTTGTTTAACGTGTTACATTCAGAACTATTTGTGCAACAAAATATTTTCATTTGTTTTGCTGAATTTCAATGTCATTTGACCAGAAATGTCCAAATGTTCCTATAAGATGATATATCTGGTGTACACTGTTAAAAGTGATGGTTCTTCATTGGATCTTTAGTAGAATCATTATACAGAACCATTAACACTCAAATAACCCAACAGTTTATTTAGGCTGATGAGGAATGTGCTGTAGATGGTTCTACATAGAACCAAAAAAAGGGTTCCTACATTATTACAAGATTGACATCGCAACAAACCCTTTTTGGTGATAAACAGAACCATTTTCAGAAAGGTTCTGTATAGAACAATTTATAGCACAAGCATTATCAGTCTGAAGAACCCTTTCACCATGGAGAGAACCATCTTCTTTAAGAGTGTAGTAACTCACACAAGTCTTTTAGTTTATGGGGTGTCCAACTCCAGTGCTGGAGGGCTGGTGATCAGCACAGGTTGGTGATTTCTCTGGACTGACACTACAGTTGCTGAGCTGAATCAGGTGTCTTTGATCACCAAACTGCAGTAATCCAGCCCTTCAGGACTGGAGATGTCCACTTCCGTCCTTATGTACAGAGGATGTCAAAAACTGTTCCTGACCTCAGCGGATGAGCACTGAACGGTGTGCAGTATCGTGACCTTGTTGAGAGTTAAGAAGATTAGCAGTAACCAGCACCATACGGGCCTGAAGGTGTAAATCTTATGGAGGAGCATCACAGACTAATGTGTATCTGCTAATAAACATCTGTGAAGAGCGGCCACAGGGGAAATAAATGCTGCTAATAGTCTAACAGACCTCACCTGTGTGTGTGTCAGCAGATGGAAGCATCAAGTGCTCTAAAATCTCCTGGGAGACGTATTTATTCTGGACTTGATAAAAAATTATTACCACTATTAATTATTACAATTATTATATAATTTATCTTTTCTTCTGTATACATAGGCATTCATCAAAACTTTTTATATCATGAGCATTTTTAATGTTAATTCTAAAAGCAAAACGGTCATATTTTATATTCATTACACATAACATGATATTTCAGCCTTTTTTATTTTCAACTATTTTATTTTAGTTGGCTTATAGCTAATGAGTTGGCTGGTCAGTAGTAGTGTTGGCACTGTGGGCAGCTGCTGGGCATCTCCATAAAGCTTGTCAGCAGATGGAAGCATGAAGTGCTCTAATATCTCCTGATATATGTTGATGTTGGACTTGATGTCAGTTTGGCATTTCATTTGTAAATCAAGGTTCTAGAGTATGAGAGACACAGAATCCAACGTGTCTTAGGTTCAGTGTGCAGTTTCTGTGATGGCTTGAGGTGCTGGTCCACTGTGTTTAGTCCAAAGTCAACACCTACCAGGAGATTTTAGAGCACTTCATGCTTCCATCACTGACTATCCATGAGATATAAGCCAATATTACAACAAAATTGAAAATTGACTGAATTATTTCACTTTATCCAATATATTCTTATTCTGTGATGCAGTTGCCATTAAATTAGCTTCCTGTAGCCTTTATTAAAGGCTTCAGACGTTCAGTTCCTATCAGACTCGTTACTCTAAGCTAAGCTAACTAACTAGCAGCCCCAAAACTGCCTGATATCCCTCATATAAGCACGCATGTAGCACAACCAAAACTCACCTCGTTGTGGTCAACAAATTGAACTTATAAAAAGGTTGAGTGGAGTCAAAAACATCCAAAAATCTGAGTAATGTTAGTGAGTTAGCTTAGAGTACACAGAGTACTACAGCTAAGCACTAAGCAGGCAGGTTAAATTTCTCTTATTCAAAGTCCTGGAGGTTAAAATGAGCGTCAGTCTGTCTGTAATGAGCCGAGCAGATCAATAAAACCGAAAACGATCAGATAATACTACCTGGCTAATGTCTCTCACTTAATCCCTACTGAATGCTGCGACGGACGGTTTATGAGTAGGTTATCTACCTGCCATCTTAGAGGCTCTGTGGCATCATGACGTAGACGTGCGTCTGTCGTCATCACGGCGGCTGTTTTTATACTAGCCAGCAGATGTCGCCAAAAGCAAACTTATCACAATTTATTCACTTGTACTAAATGGCATTGTGTTCTACTCTACACTCTTGAAAAAGAAGGTTCTTCAAGTGATATTTTAGTATAGAAAATGGTTCTATGTAGAACCATGAACACAAAGAGGTTATTTCCATGTTGACAGGGTTCTTCACACTGATGTGCTGTAGATGGTTCTGTACAGAACTTTTTTGAAAAGGGTTCTACAGTATATAATATAGTATATATTTTCAGAGTGATTTATTCCTTTATTTACCACAAATTTTCCATCACTTTTACTTACATGCTGTATATATACTGCTACAACATTCAGTTCCAAATATACAAAGGTGTCAAAACTATTCATATTCATTACTCAGGTAGAAGTATAGATACTAGGATTAAAAAATACTTTTATAGAAGTTGAAGTATCAACTTAAGCTTTTTAATCAAGTAAAAGTGCAAAAGTACTGGTTTCAAAACTACTTAAAGTATAAAAGTAAAAGTAATGTAAGGAAAACAAATGCCAAAACTTAGGCTGTGCCACAGGCATATAATGCACTACCCCACCCCCACCCCCCAATTTTTTTTTTTCTAAAAGCCATAATGACTATAATGTTATATTAAAATGGTAATGTTGAATTTTTTTGGGATGTACTGGCTACTTGTTTCAGCTGCATATATGCCCCTTGAAAAAGAAAACATTTTAGTAATTTCAAATATATTAGTGAACCATATATGAGTAATACTGAGCTTACTGGAGAGTGACAAGACATGTGATGTGCAGGTGTGATGGATCGCTTACCAATAGGGTATCAGAATGGTACATGTTTATACCTATCATCCAACCACAATGAAATTCACTCTTTCTGGATGGCACAATTTATCTGGATAGGATGTTTTTTGAATGATGACAAAAATAAAAGGTCTTACACTGTCAAAGAAACATTGTCCAGCGGACTAAATTGTCCTCGGTAGATGTCAAAAATGTTGCACCGTTCTCAGGTGTATCTTAGCAATACAGACAGTGCTTTTCATTGATCATGACTCTACTGATGGGCTTTTATGGCTCGGTTTACTAAAAAGAGCTCTTATAGCTCCCAAAATGACCAACTTTCTTTTTTTTGCTGCTTAGCTTAAGTAATAAAATAATGTCAATTCAACTGTGACATAAATTAAATAAATGTAGACATGCAAAAACAGCTCAAATAATTTTATGTATGGAAATGTAGAAATAGATTCCTCATATACATTTACGTATGTCCTTTTTCATGACAAAATTATTTATTTATTAATACAAAAATTTAATTATTTTTTGTCTATACAATTACTTGTGTGTATTTATTTATTTATACTTACGTCATTTTTCATCATATGCAGAGAGTTGTCTTTCTGTAGTTTCTCTCTGTGTGTGCACGAGCAACAATTATAGTTAATACTATTATAGTGACACACACACCCCCCGACCTTACATGGTGTAACTGACGAATCCCATGCGACTTCAACAGAAAAAAGGGGAAAAAACCCAAAACAAATCTGGTTCCTAGACAGGAGGTAGCTCTGATCGTTCACTTCAAAGAGCTGACTCTAAGAGCTGTTTTATTCATGAACGACCCATAGCTCACATACATTCTGCTGGAACATGACAGACAGGCTGAGGGAGAGCAGGAGAGTTTCTTTTTCATTCGTACTGTTTTAGTTCAACTTTAGGTATTTCAATACGGAACACGACTTTTAATTTACAAATAAGGAACTTTTCTGTATTTTACAGGACAGGTGGCAACCCTAAAGAGGATTTTCTTAAAGGAAACAAAGCACTTTTGTTTGTCGGTCTGGATAAGAACATTTACCAAATATAGGGTGACCAGATCCTAGATGACAAAAAAGAGGACACCTCAGCAAGGTTTTTTTTTGTTTTTGTGCTTGAACGTAAATTGACAAATTATGATGTATATTAAATTAATAATTACTAGTTACTATTAATAATATACTATTAATAACTATGAAATTTATTATGAATAATAAAATAATAAAATTAATATTAATCATAAAATATCATCATCAAAATATTAATACATTATTACATATTATTAGAAATAATAAACGGCTAATGGTAATAATCACCTAATCCTTTTCAGTCAACTTCACTTCAGCTCATTATCACCAATGTTACACTTATGTTTGGAATGTATGGTAAGTAAACCTCATTTACACATAATTATACCTCATTTTTGAGCAAAAATAAACAGAAATTCTGAATTATTTTGATAATAGTTCAACTTAGAGGCATGTAAATAAATGGCTTATCACAGACTGGTAGACACACGCACACAGACTCAAATGTTTATGAATTTTATTATTAAACCTCTGATATTAAAATACGTCTAGCTGACATGACACAGACAGAACAAATGCTCAACATGTTCACAACTTACAGGTAAAAATGGATGCTGTTTGAGGGAGTGACAGCAGCGACAGCCAATCACATGTTAGCAAGAAATGGCAGAGCCAATTGGTGATCTTGTAGGTGACCTAAAAGGAAACCGGCTTGGATTTCTGCTGGGTTCTAATGCTCGCCCAAGTACATTTAATATAGCGTAACATCTCACTCAGGTGAACCGAAAAGAATAGTGGGAGGGTGAGACTAGTTTGTAAAAGAAACACTTCTTGAGTAAAACAAAATTTATAAATATAGAATAAATATATAGTATTATATTATAGTATATAGTATAAATCCCGGACGTTTGTGAAATTCCACCCGGACATGTTTTTTAAGTCTCAAAAAGAAGACATGTGTGGGTAAAAGAGGACATCTGGTCACCCTAGCCAAATACCATAAATGTAAATGTAAGCATTAGCATTAGCTAAGCTAACTTGAGGCCATTCACCTGAAATGCATTTAACGTTAGTTTTTTGTTTTTTATTTGTCATTTAGCATCAGCTAAGCTAAGCTGAGAGAGTTCACCTCAATGACATTTATTGTTAACATTTTAGCTGTCGGTTAGCATCACCTAAGCTAACCTGAGACCATTCACCTGAAATACATTTATCATTAGCTAATTTAGGTATCAGTTATTATAAGCTGAGCTTACCTGATACAGTTAATCTGAATTATATTTAGTATTAGCTTTTGATATAGATAAGCAGAAGTATGGATAAGCAGAAGATGTTGGATGGATGGATGGTTAGCTTTTTAGGTAATGGTTAGCATCAGCTAAGCCAACATGAAAAAGTTAATTTGAATTATATTTAGTGTTAGCTTTTAAGCTATTGTTTAGCATCAGCTAAGTTAACTTGCAGAAGTTCACCTGAATTACATTTAGCATTACCTTTTTAGCTATTGGTTAGCATTGTTTAGACATATCTGCCAAATGAAGCAATTAAAAATTTTATATGTTAACATAGCTTGTAAATGTGTACATCTGATAGTAAAAATGGAGATCAAATGAAGCTGATATACAACTATTTATACCACAAAGCAGCTGTGATGTTCTGTTTTTGTCCATTTCATATGGGGGTTGTGTTGGCTCCTGCTGATTCATGTGGTTTCCCTAGTGGGCATCTCGCCCCCCAGATGTCTAAATATGATTTTTATACCAAGTTTAAAAGATGATATATCTGTTTCTATTTGGTCTATCAACATAAACGTTACACTAGCATAGAGGTCCAAGTAGCACTTTCGAAAGAAGTTGAGAGTAATGCTCAACATGACTGTGTTGTTATGCTGTGATGTCTTGAACCAGCCATGTGATTTGCCTCCTGAGGGTTAAAATAAAAGAACATGCTTGGTTTACCTAACCCCCTGCTCCCAGTACAACTGTTCAGCATTCAGGGCCTGCAAGCGACGACAACAGCATGCAGTGTTTGCGCCTTATAGCTCACCTCTACCAGGCTACATGGGAAATATGAGAACCCTGCATGACCTGCTCTCTGGTGCCACGGTGGCAAATTTATGTTGAGCATCTTTAAATGAAGCAAGAGAAAGAGAGAGAGGGAGGGAGGGTGAAAGAGAGGGAGGGAAGCCTTGGCGGAACACAATGAGAGAAAAGAAGTTTGTCAGAGTTCATTAAGTATCGAGGGAACATCTCTGAGGCTGGCAAGGCGAGGCTCGCCGTGGGCCGGGCGTCATTAATCACGTCTGACAGCAGAGCGGAGCCAGTATGCGGGTGCTGCTGCCAGAGACTCTGTTTGTGATTACGGCGAGGGGTCCTGACTCAAATGGACGGGTCGCGGAGAAACCCGAAGTGAAATTCAAGATGAGGAGAAAAGTGGAGCCAAAGAGAGCCTCTCAACCTGCATTAGCTCACCCCAACCTTTCACTGAGACACAAAGCCAGAGCCGAAGCTGTTCAGGCTGAGAAACCATTTAACAACACAAACAGCCCAACACTTAGCAAAGCCCGAGAGTGGCTTCCTCTCTTTTCTTTTATGGGTTTGCAAAAGTTTGGGGTCAACTACTGCATTGAACATTTTCCATGACACATACGTTTACACTAGAAGAACGTTCTTTGTTTTAGTTTGGAGACTATGACTACAGTTCACAAACACTGCTGCTCCAGATACTCAGTCTTCTCTGGTAGAAGGTGAGGTCGGACAGTGACACCACTTTTTGACTCGGTTTTGGTGTCTCCCACAAGTTATTGACAGCTTTTATTCTTTAGTACAGCTGGTAATTCTACTCACAAGGCATCATGGGATGTAGGAATATGGTGGATTTGTGCTCTAATGTTGAACAAGACAATGACAGACCATTTAAAAATCTTTATCGAGGTTGTTTGTTGACTAATATAACATATTCTACTGGTTAATATTCTATGTTAAAATTGTTTAGACTAATAGTTAATAATAGTTAATAAATAGTTAATAAATTAGTTGTATAGACTAATAGTTCCTATTCTAGTGATTAATCATGTTTACAGAGGTTGTTTATGGACTAATATCTCCTATTCTACACAGTAAATCTGCCAGTGTTAAATCAACACTATTAGAGTTAAATTAACACTGGGAGTGTTACATTTTGACACCCTCAGTGTTAATTTAACTCTAATAGTGTTGATTTAACACTGACATATTTACTGTGTAGTGATTAATAGTGTTTATTGATGTTGTTTATGGACTAATATCTCCTATTCTAGTGATTAATAGTGTTTATTGATGTTGTTTATGGACTAATATCTCCTATTCTAGTGATGAATAGTATTAATTGAGGTTTATGAACTAATATCTCCTATTATAGTGATTAATTGTAGGTTGTTTATGGACAAATATATGCTATTCTAGGGTTTAATAGTTTATTGAGGTTGTTTATGGTCTAACAAAAGGTAGCATGGCTGAGTGGTCTAAGGTGTTGGATTTAGGCTCCAGTCTCTCTGAATTCTACAGCTGCCAGGTAGCTTTTTTTGGGGCAGCTGTGGGCTGGTGGTTACAGATCCGGTCCCCGGGCAAGTCATGACTAAAGTGCCTTTGAGCAAAGCACCTAACCCAAAAATTGGCTGTGTCTAGGTGGGTAGATGGCGTTCTCTCCCCATCACTACTAAGTGAAGTCTGCTGGCTCAGCTGTCTGTTATCAGATGTATCACAGCGTTGGCTGTCCAGCAATGATGCATCAGTTGGAAAACAGGCGGTGGCTGACCTCACATGTATTCGAGGGGTTCAAAATCTGATTCTTCACCTGGGGACTATCCCTGGTTTCTAATCTGTCAAGTTCCGGCAACTCAGCAGTGTAGCGTGTTAAACTGGAAACTTGTGTAGCGACCCATAAAGAAAGGTTCTCATTAGGTTGAATGAGAGTTGTGACCGGAGACAGTAGTGTCATTTTGCAGCTCGGATTTAGGTTGTG
>BRDA01000335.1:15482-31905 GCA_036984385.1 Crenuchus spilurus | reverse complement strand
GTGTTCACTGACAATGCTTTCTGGAAGTATTCCTGAGACCATTCTGTTATTTCCTTGACAGTGGCATTCCTGTTTGAGGTGCAGTGACGTTTAAGAGCCTGGAGATCACGAGCATCCAGTAGATTTTTACGGCCTTGACCCTTACGCACAGCGATCGTTCCAGATTCTCTGAATCTTTTGATGATGTTATGCACGGTTGATGATAACTTAAAATATTTGCTATTTTATGCTGGGTAACACCATTCTGGTATTGCTGCACTATCTTTCTGCGCAATAATGGTGGAATTGGTGATCCTCTTAACATCTTGGCTTCAGAGAGACACTGACACTCTGAGAAGCTCTTTTTATACCCAATCATGTTGTCAATTGACTTAATTAGTGTTAATTGGTCTTCCAGCTGTTCGTTATATGCTCAATTTCCCTTTTCCAGCCACTTATTGCTACTTGTCCCAACTTTTTTGGGATTTGTTGACACTGTGAAATTTTGAATCAACATATTTCTCCTTTAAAATGTTACATTTACTCAGATTAAACTTTTGATCTGTCATCTATGCTCTATTACGAATAAAATATTGACATTTGCCATCTCCACATCATTGCATTCCGTTTTTTTCATAATTTGTTTAGTGTCCCAACTTTTTTGGAATCCAGTTTGTACACTGAAAACCTAGATGTGTGGATGAGAATGTTACATTAATGTACTCACCTGTTTACCGTCTACCTCGATGTCCGCAACATAATTCTCAAATACTGTAGGCACATAGACCTCAGGAAACTGGTCTTTACTGAAAACGATGAGCAAACATGTCTTTCCACATGCTCCATCTCCAACAATAACCAGCTTCTTACGAATCGCAGCCATCTGAAAATCTGCAACAAAAAAAAGGTAATCAAAAGGCTGCAGATCTCTTCCCCCGCCACGCCCCCACCCCTAATACTGAGACCATCATACATGCAAAAATAAGCTAATCTAACAGTAAGACTAAGCCATGAAAATAAGACTGGGTACAATTTATGTGAGATGGCATTGAGTTAAATGACTTTTTAAAGTCATGTGGTGTCCTCAACCACACTGACTGTGATTGTTATTAAGATAATGGATGGATGAGGTCTGAGCAGGTTGTGATAAGTTTGGGTAATGTACTTTTATAAAAATAGCTGGACTACTGACTTTTGAGTTTGAGTGTGTTAGCAATGTTAGCCTCGCATATTCAGTGGAAATGTTTGAGTTTTTGAGTGAACCATTGAACAGATGAGTCTTCAAATATTACTTTAAACATGATCCCTACTTAAGACATATTATAAAAATAAACCGACATCATTTTGTGAAGCATGATGGAATATGGTTATGTATTCTGTAGATGTAGTTCAAGTTTCTATGCGTTTTAATTGACTACAGTTTACGGACAGTCCGCAGCTCAAGTCGGATCAGGAACCGCAGTGTAAACACGTAATAACGCCTCACAGCTTTTCTGTATGATCTCAATAAACCGATTTACAGCTAGTTTCATCACTTTACTGGTTCTGATACTCAACATGGATATCACAGTGAACAAAAACATACAAATGAAATGTTGTTACAGCGAATAAATGTGTGAATAATGAAGGCTGTTACAGTGAATAAAGGCTGCAGTTGTCTTAACTTCGCTTCCGCCACACAGACCATTAGCCTGTATGCTAACCGGGTACACACAACATAAACTTAATTTTACCGAGTTAAACTTAAACCTTGCAGTTGCGTTTCTATTCGTGGGTTTCTGTGACATTGAGGAACCATTGTAAGAGTACTTACGAGTGTGTTTTTGAAATTATTTACTGTTTTCTTCTCCGCTGTCTCCTACTCTCTTTTCCTCTACGCCGCCCTCAGGCCCCGCCCACTGCCACGCCGAGGATACGCCTCTTCTCACAAATCCTGCAAATAGCGCTGCCGACAGAGTCCGTGCTCAGCCAATCAACATGCAATTCGCTCAGAGGGGCGGGACAGTTAACGGAAGTGTTTTAGATTTGTTCAGAAATGTTCAGAATGTACAAGCAGGAAAGAAAAACATGAAAAAATTAGAAAATAAAAGTTTTCTATTAGAAATGTTTAAAACTTGTTAACCAGTAAACTAAAGATTAGTTAAATAAAACTATTAACTAATTAGGAAGCAATATGTGCTATTAATCGATAACTTAAGACAATAACAAAAGATGAAGTGAAATAAATCCCATTAAGGATTAATAAATTATTTTATTTTAAAATACTTGGGATTTAGAAATATGCTTTTCTAAAATGTCCAAAACTGAGTTTGATTCCTTTTAATATTTCCAATCATTTAAGGACTTGTGTTCTTATCTATTTGTGCTGGAACTGATGTTTCTAGAACACCTTAATTTTGGTTTATCATCATCATTAGGACACAAATACATTTATTCTTATTTCACAAATTTTTTTTTTCATTTTCTTGACTAGTATATTTTTTTCCCAAACTGTTAAATGTTCCTATTCATGAGACAGGAAAAATGTGAAAAAGTGATTTTGGACCCTGAAGAGTCAATTCTATTTTCATATACATGTTTGGATACATTTTAACCTTCCTTTAACATTCTACCATGAAGCACCTGGGAGAAGAGGACAGCACTGATATAGTTCTATAAATTTACCTAATTAAAACATGAAAAAAATCAATGAAAACAATTCTTCATTATTTCAAATACAAACTTTTTTTAACTTCTATAATAACCATCATGTAATATTTGATTTGTTTTGGAATCAATGTACTTTTTTTTGTTCTTTTGACATGGCATGCAAGGATCTACCTTCCTGTGAAATAACAGTGGAGTAATAATAATGTTTTAAACACTGTCAAATTAATAACATAGAATACTCATTAAATACTACATTTAAGGAACAGTTTACTTGAATTCATGTTTTTTCTCTTTGTAGATTGTAGCTTCAAATGTTAAAAGAGTAATTCCCTACATTTAAAAATGCCAATATAATGAATGGTTAAGATGTACAAAAGTCACACCAGTCAGTATGCAATCACTCACATGGAACTTGGCAATAACATTAGAATTTTATTGTGATAGATAGATTTACTAGAATTAAATGTACAGTCAAACACAAAAGAGGACTTCAAGCAGTCTATTCATCTGATGAAGTGGGGAGAATGATCTTGCTGGGGTCGTAGTAGTTCTCGTTCATCAGAGGTACACCCTCTGCCTCTCTCTGTTTGATGAGCCTTTCAGCCTCACGCCGTGCCCACTGTCTCATACTGCACAGAAAACATACATTAAAATCAATAACAATAAATAATTGCATTTATATGTAAGCTATCCAGGCTACGCCCACAAACATGTTTTTATGGCTACACCCACAAATGTGTTCTTTAGCAGTTACAGTTGACAGGCTATGCAAGCTTTACAGAACACTGGTAGAAATCCCATTCAGTTGAAGAGCTGGCACACCCCAAGCCCATGCTGAGAATCTGACACTACATTTCAAAATTTGACATAACACTTTACAAACCTTGATCTATCTGCAAAGACTACAGCTGATGGCTGACATGTACAACTCCAAACAAGAAAATGTTGGGACAGTATGGAAAAAATAAAAAAATCCTGTTTCTTGAATTATTTTGCCTTTTATTTCATTTTAGACTGTATGAAATGAAGATATTTACAGTTTTGTCTGGTCATTTGTTAACATTCCTCCATGCCTGCATTTCAGGCTGGCAAAATATTCCTTGGGAAAATGGGACAATAAAGCATTTACCACTTTGTAATGTTGTCATTCTTTCTCAAAACACTTAAAATATATTTTGGCAATGAGGACACCAAACAAAGCATTTCATTAGTTATTTGGTCCCATTCTTCCTGCAAACAGTGCAACAGTATTTTTCATGTGAAAATTCTCACATTCTCTATTGGTGACAGGTCAGGAATGCAGGCAGGTCAGTCCAGTACCCATAACCTCTTCTTCCACAGCCATGCCTTTGTAATGTGTGCAGCATGTGGTTTTGCATTGTCTTGCTAAATAATTTATAGACATCTGTGGAAAAGATGTCGTCTTGAAGGCAGCATATGTTGCTCTAAAATCTCAATGTACTTTTGTGCATTGATTTTGCCATCACAGAAGTGTAAATGACCTTTGCCAATGGCACAGACACAGACACAGGTGATGCAGTGCTGTCTGAGGGGTCAGAGATCACAGGAATTCAGCTGAAGCTTGTGCCCTTGATATTTATTGAAATTCCTTTAATTGTTTAAATATTATACACATAAAGGGAGAAATATGAAAAATCCCTTCCAGTCTTACTTTGAAAAACACCGTTTCTAAACATTTCAATAATTTTCTCACATTTCTGGAGAATTGAAATCCTCTGACCATTGTTGTTCCTCAAAGACTTTTGTACCAAATCATGATTTTAGTCACCTGCTGATATCACTTGCTTGAAGTCACATCGGTACTTATTTTTTTAAAACAGCCCTAAATTGCCCTAATAGCCCTAAGCTGCAGTAAATGTAAGAAACAATGTTTATTATTTGTATTTTCTATACCATTCCAGTGTTTCTGACTTGAAGTTGTACCTCAACTGAACAAAAACACCATCAACAACACCCAGAACCAACAGTGCAGAGCACACCAATTACAGGCAACAGTTGCTTTAGTGTTTTCTGGGTCTTACACTACATACTATACTACATACTGTTTTTAGTATAAGATACACGAAAGAAATTAAAAATGCTATTGTGTCAAATTTCTGTTTCACATCAACTGGCAATTAAACACATTCAAGTCATTTACACACAGTGCTTTTCCACCAATGAGGAACGAGCACCGTTCATTTCCACCAACAAAAATTGGTTCACAAACCTGAAAAGTTAATTCACAGTGGGAACCAAACAACAATAGTTCTTTTTTGGCACATACAGTAATCACATCTGTGGGTGTGTGTAGTTGCTAGAGTTGTCAGCAATACTAAACAGATTGAATTATTCAAAAAATAACTACATACATACATTTGTTTTTGTGTTTTTTAAAGTTCTTATATTAGCACTGTACAGTTTACTACAGTATATTTACATAAACAACCACCTTTTGTACTACTCTTAACTGTCCCAAGGGTGACCAATAACTAAGTATAAACAGATAACTAAACTATAAACAGAATGCAGTGGGGACATAGGTATAAAAAGTACAATGTAAATAATGTAAAGTCCAGCTTATTTAAACTTTAAAATACTCAAGCAATGCAGCTCGCACATCAGCTCCTTCCTGATGTTGACGTTCTTGTAACATACAAACTGGAGTTTTCCTTTACAAAACAGAGCCAACACGACAACAGAATTTAAAAGACTCCCGGGACACACGAAGGCTGCTCATGCACTGCTCATTTTTGAAGTCAGGAACAATAGCATAGCATCATAGCTGTGTTTGTGTCCATAAAGTAAACCTCCATTTTCTCAGGGTGTTTAACAATGCCTGTCATGTCATGTCACACACCGTCATTGCTTCGCGATGGTAGGCTGCACAGACGAGTCAATTCTCTCCAATGCCATCTGTCTCTGGTTGCTTGTAGCAGGCTAGCACCTGATAATCCAGTCCACGTCTTGATGTTATCCATCCAGGTTATTCTTGGTCTTCCACGTCTTCGGACTCCCTCCACAAGTCCAGTCATAACACTTCCTTCAATGCTCTCATGTGCTGCCTCATCACATGACCGAAGTAACATAACTTGCGGGATTTAACGTGCATCAGTAACTCTTTTTGAGTTCTAGCCATCTCATAGACTTGCTCAGTGGTCATCATCTTCAGCAACTTCCTGATGCACTTGTTCTCAAAAGCATGAATACGTCTTTCTTCCTCTTTCTTCAATGTCCAGGCTTCACATCCATATGTAGCTACTGGCCAGACCAAGGCTTTCATCAGTCTTAGTTTGGTGTTGGTGCTAATTGACTTGCTTTTCCACATCTTTGTCAATTTGACCATCACCAACATGCCCATGGCCATTCTTGTCTTCACTTCACTGGCACAGTCTGCAGCTTTTGTTAAGGTTTTGTTAACAATGCCTATAAAGTTTAAAATAAAAGTTATGTCCACGGTGTGCTTTTATATACATATAAATTGATGTTTTGCATCGTTTTAAAGACAAACGTCTGTAACAACTGTACGAACGCTCACAGTTAATCCATATACTCCACCATTTTTTTGTTTGCTGTTCACTGAAGCTGTGCAACACCCTGTTTTGATGATGTATGCTGTGATGTAGCCTTGGTTCCTCTAAAATTGGTGGAAATGCGGGCTGGTTTGCTGAAAAGCAGCAAGGTTCTTATAAGCATGAACAGAACCAGATCAAAAACCAGAGTTCTTTTGGTGGAAAAGAAGAAAAGGTCACTTTCTCAGGCTAATGTGAGCTCACTTGGTTCTTGACAAACTTTCTCACACCAATATAAGCTCACACAACTCTCTACAACCTCCATGCACCCCAACACAAAATACCACATACCACAATCATATCTGGAAATGTTTTAATTATATAAAAAACTAGGAAGTTACACTCCTAATGAGTAGAGAATTTTCTGTTTGCATCACGCTTACCCGTGATCTGGTAAATAATGGATGAAAGTTCCTCCAATGACGATGGCCACAGAGATACCAAGGAAAAACGCCAACCTCATGTTCCACTCATCCACAAATGGGTCAGAGGAGAAGCCATGATAGTCAGGGTTCTACAAAGACAGAGAAAATATTCTGTGTTGTTAAAAAACAGGGAACAATGCTGCTCTTTAAATGCAAAGCTAAACAGAATTAACATCTGCAGACACTCAATTAGAAAAAAAAAATCATAGACAGTTGGAATAGATACGATTTATATTTTAAACAAATAGTATATGATTCACTTAAGCCCCACACGCAAATACTATATTTCAATGGTGCCGTATCAAAATGATGTATTTTCATTTTGTTCATTTTTTTCCCCTGTATATTGTGAACAAGGAGGTGCTCTTAACATTGTTAGGACTTAATGACCAACAGAAATGCTCCAAAATTACTCAGTATAACATCTCTTCACATTAAGTTGAACGTTACATACAGTTTTGCATTTTGTTTACTATTCTAATACTTGCTATATATACACTATTTCTTAGTATTTAATCTTTTAATATTCATTTCATACTCTCTGTATCCCAAACAGGCTGTTTTTGTTACTGTCTTTAAAACCAAAATACGCAAATGAGATCTGTTCTGACTGGCTTCCTAATATTGTGCCATATAAAAAAAATGCAGCCCAGTCTGAAAAAGTTGAATGTGAAAAGCGGTGGAGCTAAAATGCTATAGGTTGAATAGAAGGTATATGCAAATGTGATAATTTCATAAAATCTCATTCATAAGAGACTGTTTCTGGAGTTAATATATATGTGTAGAATGAGGAGTGAACTGCAAATTTTGCAAACTTTAAGGATATTTACATACTACATCAAACTGATATGCTACATCAATCATCATATGGGCCCTTTAAAAGCACACAGAGAAAAAAATTACCACAACCCAATATGATACAAAGAAAGGTGATGAGATGAAGAGTCTGCTAACTTTACAACTGATGAAGAAGGTATAGAAATGATGACTTTTGTCTACTTTGATAAAAATATATAGTGCAAAAATAACACATCAGCCTTCAACAGAATCAGCATAAAAAGGGCTTCAGAAGCTTGATTGTTAAATATAACACTTTGTCAAAGATCAGATCAGTGGGCTAAGACGCTGACACTATGACCAGAGGATTGTGAGTTTGAATCCTGGTCCTGCTGTTCACCATCGACAGACGCAGCCTGAGAGAGCAAAAATTGCTCTCTCTGGGCAGGTAGATGGCACAGTCTCCACATCACTTTCACACTATAATGTCCACTGGCTCAGGCGTCTACTGATTGGACCATCGGAGCTGGGGATCCTGTACTTTCCTCTGAGCATTGGTTCCCCAGTGACGGTGTATCGGTGGTAGCTTGAAAAGAGACTGTGGCTACATCACACGCATCAGAGGAGGCTTGTGCTTGTCTTCACCCTCCTAGAGTCAGGGACATTGCATCCCTACGGGATGGGATGAGTTCATTTTCTAACAGTACATTGGGAGGGGGAGAAATTGGCAAAATAATAGAAATAAAATTACATTTAAAAATTCAATAAAGAAAGATCAAAACTGTTCAGACTGGGAATTTGTATTCAAAGTTAACAAAAAGTGCTGCTGCCTGTAGCAGGGAGGTCTTATTCATTTTATAGATTACATACTGTGTCATAAAACCACTTTGACTAGAATTTCTTCTTCTAAAGAGGCATAATTTGTATATATAGTAGACTTAAGAGCCCTTAAAATGGTAGTTTATTTAAAGTGCCGGATTTAGTCAAATATCTGTAATGACATGCAGTTTGTCAGTAACATAGTTGACAAACATCCTTTCCCTTTAAAAACAGTTCATGTTTAAGCCTTGAAACTAATGGATTAGCCTGAATGACACTGAATGACTATATTAACTCAAACCACTGAGAGAGAACCTTGTTTTTACTTTTTTGGTGAAATGTACCCCAAATTATAGAATGACCCATATGTAAATGTCATTTTTGAGCAAACACAACGAAATGCTGGTTCAGTGGGTATCCACACAGCTTTGGACAAATTTTGTATCAATATAGCGGAGTAATTAGTTTATTAAACCTAAATTTTATGTAACTGAACGACACTGCTTTAACCGACATTATTTACGTTTGTTGGCTAGTTATGTTTGGATCACGTGACCCACAGAAATTAATCTCGGCGTGCTGATTGGCCAGGAAGTTGGAGGCACTCAGTAATTCGATGAAAGGTCTGTATACAGTGTCCCGCTGTGCTATCTCAGTATGTGTGTCAGTAAAGCTGCAAATGGCCGATTAAATCAGGATATGATTTACTGGCCATTACTCGGATTCCCGGCGCTCTGACTGTATGTATCGCCTGGACAGCGCTGACCTCTGAGTGTCTGTGTATACCTTCTGGAACGGGTTGACTTCCCCGTGCTCCTCGGTGTCCGCTGCGCGCGGCTGCAGCTCTGTGACGGCGACGCCTCGAGATCGCGCGCTGTTGGAAACGGCGCGAGCGAGACACACAGAGCGAAGCCCCGAGTGCAGCGCACGAAGTAACGGAGCCATCACATCTACCGAGGACACCCAAACACACACCGGAAGAATACACTATGGAACAGGAAACAATAAAAGTCCTCCCTTCCACAGCGCCCTCTACTGCTCCGGAGGACAGATGTGACTTAACATTTTTCCTACCGGTTGAGTGATAAATATCTTTCACATCTTTATGTTCTGGAGACCCCATCTCAAACACCTGCAATTACTTCACATTCAACTCAATTTTATTCCTCATTATCAACAGCATTAACTGGTTTCAAGCCGTTATTAATCATTTGTGTTTGCTTTAAGATCCCAAATCCTGAATGGGATGAATGTGTAGCTTATCTTTTATACAAGCAAACTTTGAACTGAGGAATCAAGGCTAAGTAGAACATACTACTCATGCTCAGTGAGGTTTTCAATGATAGGGGTCCAAATGTGAAGAAAGTATTGTTATTTCTATGAGTAAACTTGTTTATAACATTGTGTAGATTACATTTTCAAACACATTCTATATAAGTTATAATCACTCACTCATTCAATCAATCAACATTCTTATTACTAAAAATGCAGTTATAATTCACAGTGCATTTTCAGGATACCCTGCAACAAAAACAAATCAGGGGTCATTTCTTGATTCAGTGGAGGGCTCAGGATGTTTGAAGGGCAGGAAGCCTAATTTTTCCCACTGGAGGGGCGCTTCTCAATTAGATGGGCATCTACCCAGGAAATTCATAATGTACAATTGTAGGAGAACCCCTTTCAGCACTGCATCACATCACATTCCTGAAAATGGCTCACTTTTCTAGAGGGCACACCATCATAATTTATTGCAAAAAAAGGGGCCACTCAACATATTTTTGTCATGTAACAGGGCAATTTTTGCCATTCTGGAAGGCACTTTGGCGATGTTTTTCGAACCATAATGTACACAAGGGGGATGGTCGCCATTCCCCTCCATCCCACTTAGTTCAATCTATGCTTTTAGGAAAGCCATCAAATTCCTGTTGATTTCCATAATTTTCTAATAATTTTAAATACTTTAATAAAATCACATTAAAAAAATATTTTTTTTGTGTCTACAGCCCTGATAAACTTGGGTGTAGTAGCCTAAATGATAAAATCTTTTTCTAAAGACTTCTTTACTGAAGACTGCGGTTATCTGCAGCAAAGCAGGAAATGAGCAAACCACAAGAGCTTCAGTTTTTCAACTTGTTTCCTTCTCACAAGAACAGCAGTCTTACTCATACCTTTCACATCTGGAAAGCACCAATCAGCTGAACTCCTCATTAAAACCACGTCCTAGACATCCTTCCATTTAGTTTTTCCCTTAAAGTTAGAAAATTTGTGTTGGTTTATATATGAAAAGTAGTAATTCATGTTTACATTAGCACAAAGACTGTCTGTCTCTCTAGTACTTTAGTAGCTACAACTTACATCATCAGAAAGACAGCAGGTGTCCAACATGACGAATATGGCTAGCAGATCTCTCGCAGCTCTTCTGTTTGTACTCACAGTTGTGGCTAGGGTTGCCACCTTTCATATCTTGAAATAAGGAACACCCATGGGCCGGGGGGTGGTCTTTAATCCCCCACCTCAATTTTTTAAAATATATATATATATATATATATATATATATATATATTTTTTTTTTTTTTTTATCTTAAAAAAAGGTCTTAAAGTTTCATAGGGACGTGACTTAAATTGTCATAAGGAAAATTTTATTTAACAGGTGGGGTGATGGTTGTCGGGTGGTCTGCAACATAAATATATATTTTTGTATAAGTTATTAGTAAATATTAATACATTACTTACAAATATTTATTAACATTTTATTTTTCGTTACTAGTTACTATTAATAATATACTATATCTATTAATCCTTATTAGTAATAATAAAATAACATGGATATTAATATTAATTATTAATAAAATATTAATACATTATTAAATATGAATAAACAGTTTAAACATGTAGCATAAAATTTCTTCACTGAAACTCATTACCACCAGTTTTACACTTATTTTTGGAAAGTTTGGTCAATAGACCTCATTTACATAAAATTATACCTAAAATGATATATACATGTTATACATGCATTACTGCTGATTGGCTGTTTGTGAATTCTGAGTGCAACAGCATAAAAAGATGCACGAGCGTGTGGGAAGCATGTTCTCCAATAAATGGAATAAAGAAAATCAGTGAGTGCTGCATCAATTATCTATTTAAATCTCTGCTCTTGACATTTGGCAGATGTAGTGACGCTGGGTCCTAGTGCTGGACTACTCTCCTTTTAAAATAGCGTAACACTGTTTTGAAAGAGTACAGGGGACCCCAAAATTATGTCAGTGTTTTCTGCGCTGTCTCAGTCATTCACATTTCTCCCCCTTTGATAAAAATACGGAACAAATCACGTCATGTATCAGTTCAATATGGAACTCAACTTTTAGTTCACAAATAAGGAACGATTCCATATTTTACGGGACGAGTGACAACCCTAGTTGTGGCAGCTGTTCTTAAACTCCACAGTCAGAATCTGGTGACAAATCTCAGTGGAGGAGGGAGAAAGTCACTGTCAGCTCCCCAGTCCATCCAGCTCCTCAACTCCAACAGACGGACTGTCTACTTCAAAATTTCAGTAGGCCCATCTTGAAGGATTTTTGTTTTCAGCTTGTCAACTTCTCTGACAGTGAGCTGCATGTGGCTCTGTCCAACGTGTCTCTCTCAGACAAGGGTCGATATTTGCCAGCTCCACACAGACTCTACATAGGAGGCCTACACTGACATCACTGCACTGACCCCACCAGGCAACCCAATCATCTAGTTCCAAAACAAAGATGTGAATGAGGGCAATGAAACAGAGAATAACGGCCATGGGCAGCAAACCTGCTGCCACCATCAGTTGGATGAAGGGAGACAAAGTGTTACAAGGAAAGTCAAAAGTGGAGGTCACATATGACAGGAGGTTCACTGTGACCAGCTTGTTAAAGTTCACTGTCACAAAAGAGGATGATGGAATTCCTGTGGTCTACATCGATGACCATCCATCCAACAGTCAAGGCTCAGAAATACCTGGAAGTACAGGACAGACCAGAGATGAGGACTGTGGTGGAGTTTCCACACTGAAGAGAAGTCAGATCGAACATTAAATTTATTACAATTATATAGCAGACCCAAATAAAGGAAATGTAAAATGTTGGCATAGTTCAGTTTTCATATTGATTTTAACTAGATTTCACATATTAATAAAACAAAGAAAATACCAAAAAGATACCTGGACAATAAAGTTTTTAAAAATGTACATGTTCCAACAAAGCACACACTAAACAGTTGTATGGACTAGATTGTTTCTATGAACAAAAACCATCTGCGAACACATTTTAATTTGATAACATTTTAATTAAATAAACAATGTAAAAGTACATGTTCATACAATGCAAATACTAAAAATGTGTGTGGACTAATTTGTTAATATGAACAAAATATATCTTTAAATATTTACCTGGACAATCATTGCAAAAAATGTGACAGTCCAGCAGGACAGTGCTCTTCCTGCCCACCAGAGTACTTCCAGCCTCAAGAGGTTGCTATCCCCAGAATACTAGCTCCCAAGTACCATAAACATTCCAGGACTATATAAGGCTATGCTAAATCATGTCTCATTGCAAGGTCTTGATTTTGTTTAACACATGTCAGTTCTGAGTGTTTTCCTGTGTTTTGTCTTGCCTGGTTTTTGGACTTATTGCCTGGACTCTGATTCTGTTATTGGTTTTGCCCACTTGGTTTTGCTTGCTCCTGTTACTCATGCTTTTGAGTTCTGCTAATCATGGTTTGACTAAAACTTTATCTGCACTTGGATTCTGGGCTCTGTCGTCCATTACAAAATCATATTTTCTCATTTATTTTGCGTTGTTTTGAATGTTTTCTCAGCTCACATCTTTTGGCGCTTGTGTGCATAGTCGCTTACATGTTCAAGAAAATAATAAACCTTCATTTGATTTCAGAGATTTCCGACCTCTCATGGTCCCTTACTCTATTTTATCTCAAAAAAGGTTCGGATTTTCATCATTCTAAAACATGTTTGGGATATCTAAATGCAGAATTCCAAATATTTCCGGAATTTTATCACCCCTGGTATTACCTCCAACTCAGTGGGCAAATCCCAGACAATGATATCATCTATGTATACAACTGCAGAACAGAAGCAGGACCTCATTCCATTATTGGAGGAGTGGGGCTTGTGATGGTCTTTGCCATGATTTGTCTTCGCAAAACACAAAGGCACCTACTTCACACACAAAGGAAACTTAGCAAACAACACAATGGGGCATAGAGGGATATAGACTGGGGAATGTTTTGTTGTTTTTCTTCCTAGAGATTGAACAATGTAGAATTCTACCTGGACAACTGAGAAGACGTAGGCATCTGTGTATGGTGGTGGGGTTAAGGGGTGGGTGGTTGAGGGGAGGGGGGGAATAAAAGGTGGGCTTTGGCTGCCAGATATAGGGCTTCACCATTTAACACCTCCCAAACTGATGGTGCTTCTTGTTTGGTTTCTACCATTGACAGAAACATCTATGCCTTGTTCTGAATTTCATTTCTTAGTGCTTTTTTTTATTCCACTTGTCATTTTTGTCCTTACATTTATCCCTCCCTCATTCCTTTCTTCATCACCAAAATTTCTGTTCTTTCCAATTGACGGTTAAATACAGTGAGGTAAATAAGTATTTGATACACTGCCAATTTTGCAAGTTTTCACACCTACAAAGAATGGAGAGGTCTGTAATGTTTATCGTAGGTACACTTCTACTGAGTGAATTTTAAAACAAATTGAAAAAAAATCACATTGTATGATTTTAAAATAATTAATTAGCATTTTATTGAATGAAATAAGTATTTGATCATTTACCAACCAGCAGAAATTCTGGTTCTCACATACCTGTTAGTTTTTCTTTAAGAAGCATTCCTATTCTGCACTCATTACCTGTATTAATTGCACCTGTCCACACACTCCAACATGGTCAAGACCAAAGAGCTGTCTAAGGATACCGAGGACAAAATTGCAGACCTGCACAAGGCTGGGATGGGCTATAGAACAATAAGCAAGCAGCTTGGTGAGAAGGCAACAACTGGGAAGAAACACAAGATGACAATCAATCAATGTTCCTGAGTCTGGGGCTCCATGCAAGTTCTCGCCTGATGTGTAAAGATGATTCTGAGAAAGGTCAGGAATCAGCCCAGAACTACATGGAAGGACCCGGTCAATGACCTGAAGAGAGCTGGGACCACAGTCTCAAAGAGGACCATTAGTAATACACTACACCATCATGGTTTAAAATTCTGCAGGGCACGCAAGGTCCCTCTGCTCACACATGTCCAAGCCTGTTTGAAGTTCACCAACAACCAGAAGAGGCATGGGAGAAGGTCGTGTGGTCAGATGAGACCAAAATAGAGCTTTTTGGTATCAACTCCACTCACCATGTTTGGAGGAAGAAGGAGGAGGAGTGCAACCCCAAGAGCACCGTCCCAACTGTGAAGCATGGGGTGGAAACATCATACTTTGCATGTGCTTTTCTGCAAAGGGGAAGGATGACTTGTATGACTTTTTTTCTGATCTGATTAAACAGCTTTAAAGTGAATGGACAGGACTAAACTGCTAAGCTGAATGTAGGTCTGTAGTGGTTTAGGCATGATAGGTGGGTCTGTTGTGTTGTAGGCTGAATGGGCGGATGCACAGTATGTATATGCTTTGTGTTTTAGGGTCATCTCAACAATTATGAATTCAAAATTAGCTTAAGAAGACAAAAAGCAATATTTACTGCATACAGTTTTTTTTTTACATTTCTTTATTGTGCACTAAGCTTTTACATGCAAGCACAAATGCTAAAAAGCATTCCTCAAAAACAGCTACTATTTAAGCTACAAAACTGTGTTTACAGTTAAATGCTGTAGCAATACTTGGTCAAAACATTTTTCAATATACAGCATCTCTCATACAAACTAACACAGATTTACAGGCTATTACAGTAAAAATAGAGTACTGGATGGTATTTCCATTTCATATATCAGGATTTTTTCATTTAAGCTTGATATCTTAAAGCATAATTCCAATTTATACCATAATTCACTCGCTGAGATGTAAACAGCTATTCAGAGTGTTTTGATGTTCCATTCTAGAGAAACTCGATTCAGATTTCTTTACAGTGATGGTGACGGAAACCAGTAGACTTGATGTCTATAACACAAATGTAGGCATTAATATAAAACAGTGAAATATCTGAAAAAAGTCTTCCTACCATGAATGTGTGTTAAAATATTTGAGACCAAATTAATGTTCAAACTATCATAACACAATATCTCAGACATCAGACCGTGTATTCATAACCATTTCATGTTATAACTTTGTGAGGTAGCTTTTAGAGGCATTAAACTCTTCATACATTTGGTTCCTACAACAATTCTGACATGGAAAGTTTCTCTACAATGGAGTATTTTACATCAAAAAACAAAGTTCCCCTTTAAGCCCAATTCCTGCAATATGGTCACTGATCTCTCCAGTTGGAACAGTGTTTCATCAATCCTGGTCCTAAAGTAATGCTGCTATGCTCATCACTGATGGAAGAAAACTCTGATTACTAGTTCTCTGAAATATGAACTTAATAGGAGAAGAAACAAAAATGATAATTTGGGCAATTTCTACAGGAACATTTTTATGAAAATGTTCCTACAGTAGCTACAGTAACTGCATCTCTTTTTTGTGACTCACTTTGTGGCACCAAAGCAAACGTATCAATCAGAAGTTCAGTTGTTCGCTGCAGAAATTGTGTGTGAACTGAAGGAAAAATATCCAATAGTCAAGCTAATAGCAGGTTTTAATAAGTTTAAGCTTAGTTGTACTGTTTACATGATCATGCCTAAGACAAAAATTTTAATTCTGGTGTGCATATATAGTAGTGCTTAGAAGTTTGTGAACCCTTTAGATTATTTTATAAAAAGGGCAAGTTAAAAATGATCCACACTTTAGTCATATTAAAATTCTGTTGGGTGCAATGCCTCATCAATCCTTTCTGCACTGTGTCGCTGCCTCCATAATAACTGCTGTGCAGGTTATGTCAGTTAATTTATGACTGCAGTGCACTCAAGATTTGCATGAAAGAAGAGCAGCATGCAGTGATTTGTTGCAGATATGTTTGGACATCTGCAAACAAAATTTGACCAATACTTTAAGCAGTGATGAAATGTTGATTTTTTTTTTTTTTTTTTTTTTTTGGGGGGGGGGGGGGG
>BRDA01000335.1:0-15472 GCA_036984385.1 Crenuchus spilurus | reverse complement strand
GCACACACACAACTGGCTTAAGTATGGGGGTGGGGTAACATTGAACATTAGAACATAAATCAATTATGTTCAATTATGAATAAATATTAATATATTATTTACAAATAGTAATAACATTTTATTAATAATTATCAGTTACTATTAATAATATACTAATAACTATTAAGTTACTAATATTAAAATATCAATATTCATTTTATTAATAAAATACATTATTAAATTGAACATTTAATAAAACTCAAATTTCAGTTCACTGTTTTCTTGTAATTCTTGTAGTTTTCTTGATACTTTTAAATTCCAAAGAAGGGTAACTATTCATATTTCGACAAAATCAACTCATACAAAGCTTCCAAATACAGAGACAGATTCAAATGCCAAACATGTTAACAACTTACAGTGGCAGGAGAACACGGCCTCCTGGCCAAACACCAGTTTACAACCAGATGGAGTGACATGGGGATGGCCAATCACACATTAGCAAGAAATGGCAGAGCCAATCAATGAGCCTGTCGGCACTCTAAATAGAAACAGACTTCATTTATGCAGCCATTTTCCACTTGGTCCTAGTGCTTGACCTGTCTCCATTTAATATAGCATAACATTGTTTTTGGATGGTAAAAACTGCAGGGGACCAAAATTGCCTTTTGAAGTACAGGGAACATGCTGGAATGTTTTCCGTTCAAATTATTTTTGGTCTTGTAGCCTTCTGGCAAGTCAATGTGATCTTTAGCAAACTGCAAACAGACTGAAATGTTCTTTTTGAAGAAGAGTGGCTTTCTTATTGCAACCCTGTCATACACACCATTTTTCTTCAGTGTTCTGATAGTGGACTCAAAGTTACCAGGACTTTGTTCATGACCACACAGACTAGTATATGCTTTGCTCTTGGTGCGATTTTTATTGGTCGACAACTCCTGGGGAGGGTAATAATAGTCTGGAATTTTCTCAATTTGTATACAGATGTCTGACTGTGGATTGTGGCAGTCAAAACTATTTTTTTGTAACATTTTCCAGCCTGATGAACATCAACCTTCTTCTGAGGTCCTCAGAAATCTCAGTTGTTCATGTTATGATACACAATAAACGTGTTGTGAAGATCAGACTTCGCTAGATCCCTGTTCTTTAAATAAAACAGGGCACCTACTCACACCTTGACTCAAATTCACCTTCAAAATTACCTGCTAATCCTAAAAGTGTTCACATACCTTTGCAACTCACAAACATAATTAAATGGCCAAATCTAACATTTTCATCTCATTTGTTTGATTTGGTTCTCTTTATTTTTAGGGCTTGTGTGACAATGTGATGAAGTCTTAGGTCAAATTTATGCGGAAATATCGAAAATTCTGAAGGGTTTACAAACTTTGAAGCACCACTGTAAATGCAGTGAAAGTATGACAACAGGCTGTATTTTTTTTTTTTTTAGATTTACAAATCTAAAAATCACACATTTTTAAATGATGATCAGTGGTAATATTGAGCACATTTGAAAAAAAAAAACATTAAAGGAAACATAAATAAATAAATAAAATATTGAAAACTGAGTCTGGCTCATAAACTTGGTATTTTTCTGAAATATTCTGATTAACACAAGCACTCAAATCACTACTTCAATATCATTCAATACTATCATTTTACAAAACTGTTGATATGATAATATCCTTATTTGATTTTATGGGGTTAAGTTCACAAAATTCCTCAAATATGCAGTGTACTATTAAGAATTAAACAATATTTCCTTTTTCATCTTAATTTCCTTTGTTAATAACAATTCTAAGAATTTGTGATGTTCTAGAAAAAAATATTTCCATAAAAATATAACTAATTATCATTTTTAAGAGAGGGTGTTGGGCACAAAGATGTTCCACACATACAAGCCCACACATGTAATGTTGATGTTGAAAATGGCAGGATAACGTATGCTGTATAAAATGTTTTTATAACACTACATTTTAAAATGTTTTTTGTTGACTATTATACAGTTGTGTCCAAATGTTTGCATAGCTCTGGTTAAACTACATTTTATTGATTTTCTAAGTAAAAATAAGTTACTCCATCTTCTAAAAATGTCTGCACCTTTAAATGTGCATTTACCCTTTACTTACTGAATTTAACATTTTGGTGAAAAAAATATAACAAAATGTTGCCTGTTCAAAATGTATGGCATATTTAATCCATCCATCCATTTAACAACTTAATCCAGTTCAGACTTGAAGTGAGTATCCCTACTTCATTAAGCACTGGGCATTACTTTCTATTTCCACTATTTTAAACTAAACCCAGAACAGGGCAGCAAGCTATCTCTGGGCACACACAGACATGCACACATTCACACCAGGGAAAATTAGCCCTGGCATATTTAATACAGTATTCATGTGTTAGACTCAGAAAACAAATGGAAATATCTCTTTAGAGATAAACTTAAATGCACCTTTTTTTTTAGTCAAACAAATAATAATAATAACCAGAGGTGCCCAAACTTTTGCAATCAACTGTATCCTTAGACTGAAAAAACACAAACCTCAAAAATTCAACTGCTAACAGTGATTTTAAGGTTTGAAACTTTCAAGATGCAGCAAGATTTTCTGATGAGTGAAGATTCATGTTTCTAAAATGAAGAACGAACATTTTCATGAAGTTTTTCTTAAAAAATCCTCAGGATTGGGAAACACCATTCTAGATTAAGAAGTGACCTTTACTTTGTTTATGCTTTTGTTCATCAGTGGATGTCCATGTCTCCGTTTGATCCCTGTGAGAAGCGTTTTGTACTGGCATCTCCTTCAGCTACATTCTCCTTGCTCTCCTCATCCTGCTCACTGCCTTTCTGCCGGAGCCACAGAGCCGGATCTTTCTGCGCTGGAATTCTGAAACTGGAGAAACCTCCTACTGATGGACGCTTCTCTAAAAAACAAAAACAAAATTCAGGATTATGAAGTTCTCCGCTTCAAATTCAGAAAGGGTTCCTGTCTATTAGAGATGGTACTGATCTGAAATCAGTTATTGGTATTCTACTATGAATACTCCGATTCATGCTTGCAGCTAACAGGATGAAAAGTAGGTCACATTCTAATGAGAGCTGGCTCAAATACTGAGCAACTGGAGAGAAAAAAACTATTGTTTAGTAGTTAAGGTGTGAATAGCTTACATTTTCTTGTATTTACTCGTGAGGTTCATGTGGGTTTTTGCATCAAAACTAATTAAGTCATAATTGAGTTTCTTCAGAATCATTTTTCAACTTCATTTTATCTTATTTGAATTAATCAGGCTGTTGTTACTGTGCTTTTAAGACTGAAAAAATATGTAAATGATTTCTGTTCTGATTGGCAGTCCTGTATTGTGCCTTTTCTATGAAATAGGCTCTTTATGGTACCTTTTCAGTGTTTTTCACCTACAGTGGCATACAACGTTTTGGGTACCTCTTGTTAAAATGCCATATTTGTGATTTAAAAACATCAGACCAAGATTAATCATTTCAGAACTGAAATTAAATAATCTTTAATGTCACCTATAATCTGTACAATCTCTCTGAAACAGAGACTGAAAATATTTGGAAAACCAGGCCAAAGTCACTGGGCAACTTATTGAGACATCGTGTCACTCACATTAGCAACAAAACTTAGCCACTCTGTATTATTGCTGTAAATGAAAGACAACAGTCTCAGATATTTATCAGAGTACATATTTTGATCAAAAACAAAACTTAAATTCACAAAAAAGTTGTTTTAAAAAAACAAATTTTGAAAAAAAAGAATGACTTTGACCTGGTTTTCCCTGGCAGGGTCACATTTATAGGTGGGGAAAAAAATTATACAAATAATTTGGTTGCATAAATATGGACACCCTCTTGTAATTTGGGGTTTGGCAGTGTTCAGAATTAATTAACCATATTCAAACTTGTTAAATAATAGTTAATACGCAACTGAAAACATTTAAAGTCATTCTGATTAACCCAAAATACAGTTCAGCTGTTCTAGTAGATTTTTCAGATATTTAATCAGTTACACTTACAGCAAAAGCCACAAAGAGCTTATAAAGCAACAAAGCCATCTCATTGTTGAAAGGCATCAGTCAACAAGGGGACACAACATTCTCTAGGTATTATACCACTGAACACAGTAAAGACAGTCATCAAGAAGTGGACAAAATTTGGCACAACAATGACATTACCAAAAACTGGACTTCCCTCCAATACTGATGAAATGACAAAAAGAAAACTGGTCCAGGAGGCTGACAAGAGGCCTCCTGCAACATTAAATGAGTTACACAAATTTCTGACAAGTACTGGTTGTGTAGTTCACGTGACAACAACCTCATATATTCTTCATATGTCTAGCTTGGGAGGTAGGGTGGCAAGTTGGAAAAACATCCAAGCTTGGCTGTGTTTTGCCAAAATCAAGTTGGAAAACATGTTATGGTCTGATGAGACCATGTTTGGTGCAAAAGCCAACACTGTGCATCACCAAAAGAACACTATACCCACAATGAAACATGGTGGAGGCAGCATTATGCTTTGGGGCTGTTTTTCTGCAGCTGGAACTGGGGCTTTAGTCAAGGTGCAGGGAATTATGAACAGTTCCAAATGCCAGTCAATTTTGGCACAAAACCTTCAGACTTCTGCTAAAAAGCTAAAGATGAAAAAGATGAACTTTCACCATTCAGCATGTCAATGACTCAAAGCAAAGATCCACACTGAGAAAAGCATGGCTTCACCAGAAATGGCACAGCCAGAGCTCAGGCCTGAATCCAACTGAAAATCTGTGTGTTGACCTGAAGAGGGATGTACACCGGAGATGCCCTCACAGTCTGACAGATTTGGAGCACTTTTACAAGGAAAAGTGGCTAAAGACTGCCAAGTCAAGATGTGCCATGTGGGTAGACTCTTACCCATCTAAAGCAACACACCCACATGGTATAATATGAAAGTGTGCCGTATAGAGAGTTTGCTGAACAGTACATAGTTTATCTGACCACACATTTCTAACCACAAAGAAACAAGCATGCAAGTGTTCTGATTCACTGCAGTGCCCTACCAGCATAACTACAATTTCATATTTGGTTGGACTGTAGAGGCTGGGGAGGGCAGGGGCGGCTCGAAAGCATTTTATCTAAAAATATCTCTATTACAACCTCCAACTAGCTTACTGCACTGACACCAATCATTAAAAAGTGATCTATTCATTGCCATAACCAGAGGATAAACTATTTTAAAGGGCCCATTCCCTACATTTTCCTTGCTTATGAGGAGCATTTATGATGTTTGTGTGAGTTTATGTTCTACAATAAAATAATTACATCATTCATTTTTACATGACCATTTTTCAAACTCTACCTCTTAGAACAAACTGGCAAGCGAGTGAGTACACTCCTCACATTTCTGCAAATATTTGATTATATCTTCTCCTGAGACAACACTATAGAAATGAAGCTTGGATATAATTTAGAGTAGTCAGTGTACAATTTGTACAGCAGTATGGATTTACTGTCTTCTGAACATAACTCAACACACAGCCGTTAGTGTCTGAATAGCTGCAACACAAGTGAGTACACCTTACAGTGAACATGTCCAAATTGTTTATTAAGATTTATTTAGCATTTAATCCATTTATGCAGTGACACACACACACACACATACACACACACACACTAGTGAACACACTAGGATGTGAGAATTTGTGCCCAAAGTGGTGGGCAGCCCTCATCCACCGGCACCTGGGGAGCAGTTAAGGGGTTAGGTGCTCAAGTGCCCTTCAGTCATGTCCTGTCTTGGGATCAAACCGGCGACCTTCTGGTCACAAGACCAGATCCTTAACCACTAGGTCATGGCTGCCCCCCCCCAAAAAAAAAAGTGGAATACCTCATGGATTTGTGTGCTAATCTTCTCTGTATTGATCCAATTTTAGTATATGTGCTGCCGCAGCAATAGTGTCAATATTTTGAGTGATCACGATTATGTCACTGCCTCAACCCTCTTGGGCATGGAATTCACCAGAGCTGCACAGATTGCTCCATGTAACATGGAGGACTAGAATCCTCTTCTAGTCCTTCATGTTGACATCACAAAGCTGGTGGATGTTAGACACCTTGTGCTCTTCCACCTTCCGAAGCCTTGTAAGTCTAATGAGTAACACGACAGCGGGAGGAACAACATAATTGGGCACAATTTGGACATTTTGATTGTGAGCTGTACTAATTTGGGTTGCCAGTTAACTGGACATTAATGGCTGTGTGTTATGTTCAGAAGACAGTAAATCTATACTGCTATATAAGCTGTACACCGACTACTCTAAAATATATCCAAGTTTCATTTCTATAGTGTTGTCCTATGAAAAGATATGATCAAATATTTACAAAAATTTGAGGGGTGCACTCACTTTTGTTGGATTCTGTAAGTGCCTTATAGGAACTGACTTACTTGCCATGTAGCATGTACAGTGGTGCTTGAAATGTGTGAACTCTTTAGAATTTTCTATATTTCTGCATAAATATGACCTAAAACATCATCAAATTTTCACACAAGTCCTAAAAGTAGATAAAGAGAACCCAGTTAAACAAATGAGACAAACATATTATACTTGGTCATTTATTCAGTAAAATGATACAATATGACATATTTGTGAGCTGCAAAAGTATGTGAACCTCTAGGATTAGCAGTTAATTTGAAGGTGAAATTGGATTTAAGCGTTTTCAATCAGTGGGATAACAATCAGGTGTGAGTGGGCACCCTGTTGTATTTAAAGAACAGGGATCTATTAAAGTAAGTGCTTCACAACACGTATGTGGAAGTGTATCATGAACGAAGGAGATTTCTGAGGAGCTCAGAAAATGAGTTGTTGATGCTCATCCGGCTGGAAAAGGTTACAAAACCATCTCTAAAGAGTTTAAATTTAACTATAACAAAAATAGAACTTTTTGGTTTAAATGAAAAGTGTTATGTTTGGAGAAAGGAAAACACTGCATTCCAGCATAAGAACCTTATCTAATCTGTGAAACATGGTGGTGGTGGTATCAGGTTTGGGCATGTTTTGCTACATCTGGGCCAGGACGCCTTGCCATCATTGATGGAACAATGAATTCTGAAATATATCAGAGAATTCTAAAGGAAAATGTCAGGACTTCTGTCCATGAACTGAATCTCAAGAGAAGGTGGGTCATGCAGAAAGACAACGACCCTAAACACACAAGTCATTCCTCCAAAGAATGTTTAAAGAACAGTTACTGGAAACGTTTAGTTACAGTTATTGCTGTAAAGAGAGGTCACACCAGATACTGAAAGCAAAGGTTCACATACTTTTGCCTCTCACAAATATGTCACATTGGATCATTTTCCTCAATAAATAAATGACCAAACATAATATTTCTGTCTCATTTGTTTAACTGGGTTTTTTAAATCAAATTTTAGGACTTGTGTGAACATCTGATGATGTTTAAGATCATATTTATGCAGAAATATAGAAAATTCTAAAAGGGCTCACAAATTTAAAGCATCACAGTAAATGTTTCTATGGGGACCTCATGCACAACTGAAAAATCTGAGATCATCTTTGGTCATCACTTTTTTATTTAAGGTGAAAAAGACACAAGACATTTGACTTAATTCCTGAATTCATGACCACCTTATATTTTCTATCATTTTGACAAACAGAGGATGGCATTTGCAGCCACAAATCTGAGGGAGCTTTAAAGTGAGAGGGTCTAGGACCCACCTAAAATCCATGTAGGTACACCACTGACACCTCCACACGTACCTCCTGGTCCGATGGGCTGCATTAGCCTGTTCATCTGAACATTCCAGTGTTTAACATTAGTGCTTGCCTGCCGTAGCTTCCTCTGGGCATCCTGTCAATCAATCAATTAAAAAATCAAGCAACCAATCAACCAATCAATTAATCAGTATCAAACCATTAATAAGTTAATAATCAGTGAGCATATATATGGAAAAAGATAAAAATCACTTGATTGAAAATAGACTAAGCCCAATGCTGTATGTATGTATAACACTCAGTATTTTTTCTTGTTTTTGAACTTGGCTCAGAGAGCAGTACTGAGGTGTAGGTGTGTTAGTATATGAACTGACCACCACATCTTGGTCCACTCTGTGCCGGGTAGCTCGAACTTCCTCAAGCTGCCTATGTGCCTCTTCTAGAGCTCGAGATTTACTCTCCATCTCCTGCTTCAGCTCCTGTTTCTCTCTCTGAGCTCGCTGGATACATTCCTCCTGCTCCTCCTGCAGAGCCATCAGAGCCTTCATCCTCTCCTCCTCCTCAACCAGCAACCTGCCAATATGAAATACAAATCCTTTCAACAAACATACCTTTCATTCTTAAGTCTGTCAATTCAGTCTAGAGCAGTTTATCTCAGTTTATCAAAGCTATAAGGAGTGTTTCAGACAGGACTACCTTTTAAATCAGGCACTATATGGGACAACCAATCAGAACAGAGCTAAAGCGCCCATCACTTTTAAAGCAAAAACAAAAAAACAGCCTGAGGAGCAACAATCAATCACCTGAGGCATGTTTGGAGTGCAGATTTTGCTTCTTTAATTTAGAACTGGAGTTGCAAGGCTAACTCTAGCCTTTCTGGAGTTTCTAGAAAGATAGAATAGTTATCTAATTAGCCCTGGTGTTTCTGTAAAAACACATCACCGAACATACCTCAAACTGCATCTAGATCCTGACTATTGTGTCCAGTCTGATTTATAAGTTTTCTGTCTGAAAAAAAAACAATTTAAGCATCTGATTATGGGACTTTGTGACTTTGTCCACAGGGGGCATCTCAACTTCCGTACATTTTGAGTGTTTTATTTAACGTACACACTGGTACACCCTTTGTATTCCTGGTCAAAAACGACTGGTCATTAGAAATGAATGTATGAGACTACAGTAAGTGCATAAAACTGTGTGGCTTCCACGGCAAACACCACGAGAACTTTTACCCAGTAGAATCTGTCCCCCATGGGAACAGCACCTTTTTGGCATTCTCACAAATAATCACAACATTGTGATTAACAATAATATACTGACCATTTACTCACAGCTCTGGTATATAAAGCTTTTTGAGACATTTCTCACAGTTAATTCTCTGGCAGCACAATAACTATACAGTGGTAACCCTACTTATGAGCATCCCTACTAATGAGTATTCCAGATAATGAGTCGAGATCTCGGAATATTTTTGTTCCAGGTAACGAGTAATATTCCAGCTAACAAGTAGCGTAAATTTCTTCAAGCATGCCAAACCGCTAGGGGTGCTGCGGTCGTAGCATCTCCTAGATGCTACCGTAGAAGAAGAGGTCAGTCAATACCTTTGACCGCTGTCTAGTAAAAGTGCCTGTTGAAAGCGACGCTAAGGTAGCAAAAGGTAGTGAACAAGAAAGTTAGATACATTTTACTTTTACTTTTCATATGATAAGTGTAACCATGCAGCAGCCAGCCTACACGAGCACCGTCAGTCTCTCTCATTAGCGGCCAGCCTACACGAGTGTCGTCGTCGTCACATTTATGTTTTAAAAAACCCATATAAACACATTATTTAGCATATTAAAGTATACTGTATATTGGACGGCTGACATGGATTAATCAGTTTTACATGTATTCTTATGGGGAAAATGCATCCAGCTAACGAGCAAACCAGCTAACGAGCTCAGCTCCTGTACGGATTAAACTCAGAAGTAGGGTTACCACTGTATACAGTGCATGAGGCTGCAAGGGCCAGAAGTCAAATCTACAGCCAGTAAGGATAAAGGAGACAAATGGAAGAGTGAAATCTGTGTGAACCAAGAGATTTGTGTGTCAAATGCTGTGCATAAGTTTGTAACATTTATTTTGTTAGTAGTAATTGTTACTGTTATGTAAAATGTGTTTAAATATTAATTTTACAGGCTCTGAGTGACTCAGCGAAATAAGGTCTGCCACTATGGTCTGAGGATCATAAGTTCAAATCCCGAACTGAGAACTGGGGATTCTGCGCTTTCCTCCGAGCTCGTTGGCTGCCAGGCTGTGATGTATCGGCAGCAATTTGAAAAAAGGCAGAGCTTGATTTCACATGCATCAGAGGAGGCCTGTGCTAGTCTGCACCTCCATAGAGTTAGGGGCATTGCAAATAAAATGAGGAGAGTCAACGAGTGCGTGGGTCAACTGGCTACCAAATATATTGGGGAGAAAATCGGGGTTAAAAAAAAAAACATTTTATAATGTTTAAGTTTGTATGAGTAATGTCCTTGTTTTACTAATGAAATCATATGCAATGGATTGGCATTCTGCCCTGGTCTTAGCTAGGATAGTCTGTAATGCCCTGTTCTGCACCCGGTGAAAGGGTAGAGGACTAACCTCAAACCTGATAATGATTAAGTTGATAAGATAATGAATGGATGGACAGAGGTTCTGTAATTAGAAGAACAATTTGTTTCACATGAGTAATTCTTCTGGTCAAAATAATCTTTATATTATGTTCTTTCTAAAAACAAGTTGTATGAGCTGAGGTCAGTGAGGCCTACAGAGCAAACAGAAGCTTCAAACCTGTAGTGTTCACAAGAACATAAGTTGATCAAATGCATCACAACATTAGGTGATATATGTTTTATTATTAGATTTAAGATCAGCTACAATGGGGTTGTCATTTTTGACAGTGAGGGGGTAGGGAACTAACCGCGACCCTGATAAGGATTAAGTGGGTGTGATAATGGATGGATGGTTTATAATTAATGAATAAAAGCTCAGTGCTATAGGCACCCACTTCATACAGCAGCTAGATGCCACACAGTGATAAAAATGGCCTAGTCCCAACTTTTTTGGGATTTGTTGATGCCATGAAATTTTGAAACAACATATTTTTCCCTTAAAATGATACATTCTCTCAGTTTAAACTTTGGATCTGTGATTTGTGTTCTATTCTGAATACAATATTAGATGTTGGCACCTCCACATCATTGCATTCAGTTTATTCACAATATGTTTAGTGTCCCAACTTTTTTGGAATCCAGTTTGTATTTCTGATAGTGGTGTTGCAGTTTTAATATTAGTGTATTGTGAAAAATGTTGTAAGTGATGACTGTCTATGCAATCATATCTAAAGCTAGTCTACTGTGCGTGTGTGTGGTAGCAACCGTTTGCCTGTCTACTTCCTGGGGAACTTCATCTTACAGCTTTGAAGGAGGAACTGTTCTGTATATGCTTATGCTTTTCTGAGTTAATCACATTGCATCATGGTATGCAGTAATGGGCAGAAAGGTAAAAAAAAATTATGTCTGTAAAATTTCAGACAGTTCATTGTGTAAAAACAGTGAAAAACGAGCCAGACAACTACATACTTATGTCACAACTGCTTTCTAAAGTGAGCGTGTTTAAGCACACAGCTGCTTCTCTAATATGAGCTCCTTTAAAAACAGCTAAATGTTTTTTTTTCACATCTCAATTGATCTGTTGCTTACGTGTGTAAACAATGTGTTTACCTGCACTGGTCAGACGCTGTTGGACTTAACAAGATAACATAAAACATAAAAACATATAACATAAAAAGCTGTCTGTTCAGTGCTGTCCTAAGAGCTTGTTATGAGAACCAAGAGCGGCTGTGAGAGGAACGAGTCTCAGCAGGTTAGTTCAGTCCAGATTAAAGGCGAACCATCAGACGGTGACCTTTCCTTTCACTCCAAAATGTGAGCTTGCGCCAACAACAAGTAAGAAATAACCCTGGTGGTCAGGAGATGTGAAACATTACTGAACTGACTGACCTGCAGCTGACCATGCAGAGGCAGATGAGTTACTAATTTGTGTCAAAGAGGTATAAAGGCAACATCTGAACTCAGACATTAACTTTCAACCTGGCTATATATGTCTGCTAGTGTGTGTATGTACCTAGCCTGTGTGTATCTGTAGGCCTCCTCATCTTGTCTGGCTTTAATCTCCTGATGCAGAGCTTCCTCCAGACGCTGCTGAAGCTCTTCCAGTTCTTTGATTCTCCTTCGCTGACGCTCTGCCTCAGCCTCCTTCAGAGCCATTTCAGCCTGCATACATGCTCTGGCCTACACATGCACACACACACATGCACACACACACATGCACACACATGCACACACACACACACACACACACACACACACACACACACACACACACACACACACACACACACACACACACACACACACACACACACACACGTGTCTTGGATCAGTAAGTTATAAATATTTAAACAGATTTCAAATTCCACCTGAAATCAAATCTTATTAGTTCATGTTGCTATTCCATCATTTCATAATTTAATGGGCAAAAACTTTTAGCTTTCTTTCATCTTTCAGCAAAAAATGCACATTTTTTAAAAAGATTTTTTTAACAATTATTTTTTATGAATTTTAATATATTTACATTGATTATATGATTATATAATCATGTATAAATAAATATACATGGCTAAATAAAATAAGAATATAAAAATATAATATAATATTAATCATTATAATTAATTATTATAATAAAAAAATATAATATCAATTGTTATTTTTAAAATCAATAATACAAAAACTAATAACCAATAGCAACATGTTTCTCTTCTCACTCCTAAGTTATATTTTCATAAGATATAAAATAACAAGATTAAATATGTTGGGAATCCTACCAGAGCTAAACAATTTTACTCCGTTTCTAATATGACATTTTGCAAGACACAAGTTAGTGTTAATCAGAATGAAAATACTAATAATAAGTAAATACTTATTAGCAAATACTACTAATTATTATTTACAGAATAAATATAAAATAATAAATGAGGTTTTATTGTACAAATGAAGCAGTGGATGTGGTCTGTCATTATTTTGTTCTGATTATTTATTTATCAGCAGAATTAAAATCTTTTCACAAGAAAATTAATTACTTGTGAAGCTGTAACATGACTAGTAATTCTATTGAAAACATAATGTGTAAATATATATTATGATCAACAATATGTGCATAAAACAATGCATGCTACCCACTTCATGTATCTCTCTCCACCCTCATTCTCTCCTCTCCCCTTCCCCCATACCTCCTCTGCCTCTCTGAGTTGATCCTCCAGAGCCTGCTGTAGCTCCTCATGTTGTTTTCTCCTTCTCTCCTCCTCCTGCTGTAGGAGAATCTGAGCTTGTCTCTGTGCCTCCTTCAAGAGTTCCAGCTCTCCCATCTTCCTTTCCCGTTCCTCTTGCAGATTTCGGAGATGCTGGAGCTCCTGCTCCTTTGCTTCCCTCCTCCGCTCTCGATACTCCCTCTGCTCCCGACGCTTCTGCTTCAAATCTTTATGAAGAGAAGACTTTCCTTCTACATGTAGACGAATAGCTGTCTGGATCGCTGTGAACGACAACAGTCAAAAATAATAATGATTGTGATAAAGAAGAGGATGATGATGAGGAAGAAGACTAAATCACATTGACTAGTCTGTGACACCTTATGTAAAACTTGCTGAAACTTCACACATTTTTCAAGAAATTCCTAGATATTTCGGTGACCATTCAGTTCTAGTGTTTCTTATCAAAGTTAGCCTCACAGCTCCAGTTCAAAACTAAAGAGACAAACCTTGGATGTTTTGGCTGATTAAAAACGAATTAGACAACAAAAAAGCTGAAACTGGACAGAGCACAAACTACAGACCTAACGTCCACTCCTGTTTCTGTTTGTTGTCTGAGGCACTGAGCTCAAAGGCCTTTGAGAGTGTTTTCAGACAGAACATGCACCGCTTTCCATCTCTGTCTGGAAGAACCTGCAGAACAAACAAAGAACATCTCGCCTCTGTAAGATTATTTCATGCTGACACTCAAATGTCCATTTAATTGCAATTACAAGTATACCTAATCCCTAAAATTTACTCAAAACTAGTATTTCAAATAGTTGTAAAAAATATTATTGCTAAATGTTACTTTTATTAATAATTTTAAGATGATAATATTACAGAACTGCTTACTAAAATGGTAATGCAGCTCTTAACAAGAATTGAACTGCAAGTTTTTAAGTGTTAATAAAATAAAAAAAAATTAAAATGTATGTGACCTGCCAAAAGGTGAGTTATGTGGTCATTGCTATGCTTTACTACAGACACTATGTCACTGTTGTCATCATGTTGCTCTGGTCACTTTAATGTTCAGACTACATATACTGTGCAGTAACTGTGCCACTTTATTGTTGTTCATAACCAATGACCACACTAAAATGTTCCAATGACCACATAACATCTGTAGTATAAACACTAAAATGCACTAATGACCACATAACATCTGTAGTATAAACACTAAAATGTACTAATGACCACATAACATCTGTAGTGTGAACACTAAAATGCACTAATGACCACATAACATCTGTAGTGTGAACACTAAAATGCCCCAATGACCACATAACATCTGTAGTGTGAACACTAAAATGCCCCAATGACCACATAACATCTGTAGTGTGAACACGAAAATGCCCCAATGACCACATAACATCTGTAGTGTGAACACGAAAATGCCCCAATGACCACATAACATCTGTAGTGCGAACACTAAAATGCCCCAAATGACCACATAACATCTGTAGTATGAACACTAAAATGCTCCAGTGACCACATAACATCTGTAGTATGAACACTAAAATGCTCCAGTGACCACATAACATATGTAGTATGAACACTAAAATGCTCCAATGACCACATAACATCTGTAGTATGAACACTAAAATGCCCCAAATGACCACATAACATCTGTAGTATGAACACTAAAATGCTCCAATGACCACATAACATCTGTAGTATGAACACTAAAATGCTCCAGCGACCACATAACATCTGTAGTATGAACACTAAAATGCCCCAAATGACCACATAACATCTGTAGTATGAACACTAAAATGCTCCAGTGACCACATAACATAAAAGTTGAAGATGAAATTATCTCCAAAAGGTATTAAGTCAAAGATGAAACATAGTATTCTTAATTGTAAGTAATATCAGTGTATTACTTTGGTTTTGTACAATGTTAGACTGAAAAAAGGAAAGAAGTACCTTGCAAATGTTTGGGAACCCTAGGAGATGTGTGCTCAGATGACTTTGACTCTAATTAGCCTGTTAGGGTTATGGCTTGTTCACAATTATCATTAGGAAAGACCGGGTGATGCAAATTTGAAAGCTGTATAAATACCCAGTCTCCGCTAACCTTGCCCCAAAAAACAGCAGCCATAGGTTCTTCTAGACAGCTGCTTAGCTGCTATCCAGTGGTTCTGAACCTTTTGCAAGCAGGGGCCCCCCCAACACTGGTTCAATGCAGTTTGGGCCCCTCTACTAACCCCCAAACCACCATCCCCCCAATGTATATGTGGTATTACCAAGTTGAACTGACATCATTAGGTTCAGCCATATGAGAAATTAATAGATTTATTTGATAATTTTACAAACCGGATTCCAAAAAAAGTTGGGACACTAAACAAATTGTGAATAAAAACTGAATGCAATGATGTGGAGGTGCCAACATCTAATATTT
>BRDA01000331.1:13792-28051 GCA_036984385.1 Crenuchus spilurus | reverse complement strand
GAAGTAATATCTCCTGTTGTAGTATACACAGTGTTTACTGAGGTCGTGAACCAATATCTCCTGTTCTAGTATACACAGTGTTTACTGAGGTCGTGAACCAATATCTCCTGTTCTAGTATACACAGTGTTTACTGAGGTTGTTTATGAAGTAATATATCCTGTTCTAGTATACACAGTGTTTACTGAGGTTGTTTATGAACCAATATCTCCTGTTCTAGTACACACAGTGTTTACTGAGGTTGTTTATGAACCAATATCTCCTGTTCTAGTACACACAGTGTTTACTGAGGTTGTTTATGAACTAATATCTCCTGTTCTAGTATACATAGTGTTTACTGAAGTTGTTTATGAACCAATATCTCCTATTCAAGTGTATGTAGTGTTTATTAACTAATATGTTGTAGTCAAGTGTATATGAATTAATACCTCCTGTTCTAGTATACACAGTGTTTACTGAGGTTGTTTATGAACCAATACCTCCTGTTCTAGTATACACAGTGTTTACTGAGGTTGTTTATGAACCAGTACCTCCTGTTCTAGTATACACAGTGTTTACTGAGGTTGTTTATGAACTAATATCTCCTGTTCTAGTATACATAGTGTTTACTGAGGTTGTTTATGAACTAATATCTCCTGTTCTAGTATACACCATGTTTACTGAGGTTGTTTATGAACCAATATCTCCTGTTCTAGTACACACAGTGTTTACTGAGGTTGTTTATGAACCAATATCTCCTGTTCTAGTACACACAGTGTTTACTGAGGTTGTTTATGAACCAATATCTCCTGTTCTAGTATACAGTGTTTACTGAGGTTGTTTATGAAGTAATATCTCCTGTTCTAGTATACACAGTGTTTACTGAGGTCGTGAACCAATATCTCCTGTTCTAGTATACACAGTGTTTACTGAGGTCGTGAACCAATATCTCCTGTTCTAGTATACACAGTGTTTACTGAGGTTGTTTATGAACCAGTACCTCCTGTTCTAGTTAGAGTGAACAGATGTACTAAAGTCTATAAGCTGTCAACTTGCGAATGCATATTAAAACTAAGCTAAAATGTAGTGACACTGACCTATCTCCCCCTTCAAGAAGATTGAGTATCTAGAGCAGCAGCCATTGTGGATGTTATCATAGTCTCCAAATGGTTACAAAAACTTTTGCAAAATGAACCCAAACTTTTGAAAAGCAGTGATTACTCTAGAGATGGCAGCTGTGGATCAGGCTGATAATATCTGGAGTGCTCCTTTATAGACTCTTACACAGGGCTCTCTCTTTAAAAACACCGTCATTCTGACGTCACTGTCTCTTGTCTTAATGTCCTATTTCTAACACGGTTTTAAAAATGTGCCTTTAAAACACTGTCAGTCTGTCAAAATGTCTTCCAGCCCTTTTACACCCTCTCTGTCTCAGTCTCAATGTCTGTCACTTTCCCCTCTGACTTCCTGCCAGCCTTCTAAACAAAGGAAGAGAGGGAGTGCAGGGAGAAAATGTGTCAGAAGCAGACATTTGTTTGGAAATATTCACCCTCACTCCAACTCTTTCATCTGTTCTCAGAGGAAAGAGAGAGAGAGACAGACAGAGAGAGACATGCAGAGAGAGAGAGAGAGACACGCAGAGAGAGAGAGAGAGAGAGAGACATGCAGAGAGAGAGAGAGACACGCAGAGAGAGAGAGAGAGAGAGAGAGAGACACACAGACATGCAGAGAGAGAGAGAGAGAGAGAGAGAGAGAGAGAGAGGGTGGAGTTAGGGGTAAGTTATGTTTGAGGGGCACAGGGGGACAGGTTGTGTTCCGCAGCTACCCCGCTCAACAATTTCCTGTACGTTTTCCCACGCTTGCAGAAAAACAGAGATGGACAGATATGGCGGGCAGAGTGAGAGAGGAGAGGAAGAGTCTCATCTCTCCATTTATACAAAACAGACAACTTTGTTGCCCTCCTGTTCCTTACTGATGACAACCAGCTGTCTGTGACAGACAGAGCAAGAGGAAGAAAAGAGAGAAAAGGGAAATCAATGATAGACACTAAACAATGACAAGAAAGTGAGAGACACACATCTGAAAGATTAAGAGCAAGAACTAGAAAACAAAAAAAGGAACAAGTGTTAAATGCATGCAAGAAAAAGAGCAAAAACATGTAGAAAGAAAAATAGAAAGAAACAGAGAAAGAGAAAAAAGGGAACTAGAAAAAGAGAATAAAGAAATACAAAAGAGAAATAGAAATATAGAGACAGAAATCGAAAGAAACAAAGAAACAGACAAAGACAGAAATAGAAAAAAATAGAAAAAAGAAAGAAATGGAAACAAAAGGAAAAACAAAAGAAATAGAAAAAGATAAGGAGAGTGAAACGTATACATTTACAGCATTTGGCAGATGCTGTAGAACACAGAAAGAAAAAAAGAAAGAAAAAAAACAAAGAGAAAAAGAGAAAGAAAGAAAGAAGAGAGAGTGTCTGTTGGATATTGTAACGCAGATGCATGTTAGTGTAGCCTGGTCTACCAGACTCCTTGTTAATGATTAGCATAGTGCCGTTAGTTCTACAGTTCTGCATTAGTGCAAACCAATTAGACTAATACAGAAAGGACACAGGCAAGATGGCACTACCCTTTCCATTAGAGCTGAAGGCTCAAACCCACATCCACTTGGCCACCCCACCATCGCTCATATACAAAAACACAAACCAAAGTTGCAAAAAACACTGCTAATCTATTATTGACCATTGTTAAGAGCACAAGTGAATAAAATCACGTCACTGGAAGAGAAGCTGAAATGATGACTTACTCTGCAGTTTGTCCATGCTTTAGAGAAAGTTTCTGAACAACTGTATCAGCCACATTAACCCTGATGCACTTCCAATCTGTTGTTTCTTGTTTGCATTCTATTTATTTATCTATTTGCATTCACTGTTATAGTCATCACTGTCAGACGTTAACAAAGAGCTCTTATGAGGTGTTTCCACAATAACAGCTCAGTGAAAGCAGGTGTGTTCTTTGGAAGGTGTGTGGTGGTCATGTAATTTCCCTTCTATATATCTTAGTTGGCATGCTGGGTACACTGGCATGAGAGTTAACAGATTGCATTGTTTGTAAACACGCTGGTCTGTACTGTCCAGAAGAAAAGGCATGAATGTCTCCACTTTTAAATGAAAAAAGTCTACAATACCATTTTACACTTTGCCATTTTACCATATTATCCAGAAATCAATCAATCAATCAAATTTTATTTACAAAGCGCTTTTTACAACTGATGTCACAAAGCAGCTTTACAGGGTTAGTAATAACAGACATCAAATCATTAATCCCTAATCCCCGGTGAGCAAGCCAACGGCGACAGTGGCAAGGAAAAACTCCCTCAGAGCTGGAGGAAGAAACCTTGGGAGGAACCAGACTCACATGGGGGACCCATCCTCCTACTGGTCTTCTAAGTGTGTGATAAATCAATCATATGATCCAGAAAGACTTGCAGGTTATGTTTCATTAGCAGGTGAATGTAGCACTACGAGTCTTTCCCAAGGACTCTTGTAGGTATAGCATGGCGTGCCTGCCCATGCTGGGGATTGAACTCCAGTTTGCCATGTGGCAGGCAGTGATGTTACCCACTACACCACACCAATCGTATAACTATTGTTCTGACTGCATACCAGGGCTCTGACCGTGTAAGCTAGCCTCTTGTCATCAAAGGCCATGATGCTTTGAGTCTATTTTTTGCCACTTGTCACAAGAAATTGCCACTGGAAATGTGCAAAACAGACTCTCATGAGTGACGCTGAAAGAAAAATACATTATAGCAGTAACAACGTATGCAGCAACAGCTCATCCAAAACAACAGCTTATTCAAAAGACAGCAACTGGCTACTTTAAATATGGTATTTTATCAAACTTTCAAATGTAGTGTTCACTGGCATCTTAGCATAATGTACACACAAAACATACACTGGGACAAAAAAGCTGAATTGGTTCACCTCTAGCATGAAGCTACATTCAGGTTCAGGGAAGGTAATTTCTTCCTCTGTTGAATTATGTCTTCTACAGTAAATGGAAACAGATGTTCTAATACGCTTATGGCAATAAATAGGCAAAGCTAGAATCATTTATATGAAATGTCTCCTTTGGCTAATATAACTGATCCATGGCTTCTTGCACACACTTTGCAGAGTTAAGCAATGGACACGGACACACTCCAAGTGAGTCTGTGTTAATTCAAAGTGGAAAAAGAGCAGATGCATGCATAAAAACTTTTTTCCTGTTAAATGATGGAGAGGAAGAGCTCTCCAACAACTGATGTCCTCAAGTTATGTACTTACCATTGTCATGCAAGGCACATAAACGTACAGAGACATAGAAACTCACAGTGTGAAGCAGGGGTGCATACACTTTTTCAGCCTGCGAGCTACTTATCTAATGACTAAGTCAAAACGATCTACCTACTATAAAAAAAATGCAAGACATATTTATTTATAAATAGATGACAATTTATGTGTACAGTGTATGCTGGTGTACCTTGAATAACTACATGATCCCATATTACACAACACAACTGTGTACATGTTTTGTCATTAGCCTACTTTACTCTGATGACTTGCACTGAATGGAATCAGTCAGGGATGCAGAGTCTGGACAGCAGTTGCTGATAGCCAGCCTCAAGCAAACCTCCAAATGTTCATCAGTCATAGTGGAACCATACTTGGACGTAATGATCTTCATGTGTGAAAAGGCTGACGCCAAATAACGCAGTCAAGGCAAACGCACTTCAAAAATGACATAAAAAAAAAGTCCACTTCATATTGAAATGGTGTTTTAGGCTTCTTACACAGGCAGAACAAACATACATGTTAACAACTTACAGTGACAGCTGAACACGGACTGCTGGCCAATTTGAAAAATGCTGTTTACAAGTCCAAATGCTGTTTTATGAAGTGATAGCAGAGACAGCCAATCACAAGTTAGCAAGAAATGGCAGAGCCAATCGAATGAGCTTGTGGGCGGTCTAAAGTGAAACTTGATTCAGATTGAGAGGCTTGGAATGCCGCTGGGTCCTAATGCTCGACCAAGCTCCCTGTATGTCAATCAAGTGAGATGTTTTATAGCGAGGACGGATGATAGGCTGATGTCTATTTTTTTAAATGCCATGTGATATACCCACACTACCTTTGCGATTGACTGGTAGATCGCGATCGACATACTGTGCACCCCTGGTGTATAGCATTCACTGAGTGTTATGGAGAATGGGCAGAAGATTACTAACAGACTTTGATGATTACTTTCAAAAATACCATTTATGAAAACCATCAAAATAATCAAAACTAGTCTAATTAGAGAGCATTTCACTCTTTTCCAACCCCAACAACTGAGCTCCACTACCATTACCCCAATGGTGGTAACTGACAAAATATGAACACGATGTCTATGTAGTTTCAATTTATTACATCATAGTAATTCATTCATAGCTGCATAGCACACCTACTATTAATCACCACCGACAGCAGTTTGGTCCACTTTGGGCTTTCTTTGCTTCAATATTTATACTCCATTTCCTCTGGCAATGTAAACCTTGAATGAACATCTGATTATTTCAGTATAATACTGTTTAAAACTGACAAAACATGACTTTGTTCATTTTTCATGTCTGATTATGTCCGTTTTGTACAAACAAAAGAAAAAAGAACTACTTAAATCAGTCTATGCTCCCACCTCATCACCAACGGTCTGATCATTGTCTGCCATAATCCAGCCACAGTATACTTCTAAACACATACAGTACTTTAACACAGGCAAACCTTAGGAGTTGTAGCCTGTGTGACAGACACAGTTTAACTGCACAACTGGAAGTACAAATAGGCTGGGATATGATATGGTTCACTTAGCCATTTCTTTATGCCACAGGTTAAAGTGCAAGAAAAGTACTTGGCCTAATTACAGCAGGCTACAAAGGTCATCTTTCAGCAATCTGATCTGCTATGCATGTCTGTTACTCAAGCAGAATGCTACATAAAACAGAAGTTTGCAAAGGATGTGTAGAAACACAACAATATGGGTAAACGATCTTTCAGATTCCAAGCTCTCCTGAGATGTACAAAATACTGAATGAAGACTAAAGTTGAGTATTTACATCAGAAATTACAGCAGGCTGCTGCTCTTGTCTCAGTCGCCTGTATGTCTGTAGTCAAACAGTAGAAACACACTTTGGGGGGTGGGTTACAGTAAAAGGGTGTGTTTTCCTTTTAATACAAAACCTATTCTACTTTCCTACCACAATGTGTGTGTGCTTGGATGGCATTTTCAGTGCTTTGGGTATAGGCACGTAAAACCACACCTTATCACACACAAGAAGAGAAACTTTATATATAGCACACAATACGGTCCAAAAGCTTGAGGCACCTGAAGTACATTTAATCTGGGCTTTTATTTATTACTAGCACAATAAGTAGTCATTTTCTGTATGTGAATATGCTGGTTTAACCATTTACAATTTACTATCTTGTTGCTGACAGCCCTTTATTGCCTTCATCTGATAAGCATAACTGTCTTCTCAACTGGATCTCCTCATAATGTGTCCAAAATAAGAGCTTCAGTTTGGTTTTCTGGTCTTCTAGTGAAAGGTGGCATTTGATTTGGTAAAGAATCCATTTATTTGCTGTCAGGGCTCTTCTCCAACTCCAAAGATCAAATGCATCTATATTCTTCCTGTCCTACATTTTTATTGTCCAGCTTTCACAAAGAAGATCACAGTCTGGACATTTATCTGTCTGAAGAGACAAATTATTACATTTGAAGATCTTCTCCAGTTCCCTCATCCTTGCTTTGTTGAGTGATGGTCTGTGTCGTATTTCCTGACCGCTGGATCCATTTTTGTTGATGATTGATCCAAGTACGCAAAAGCTGTCTACCACTTCACCAAGTTTACAATTGATGGAGAAATGTTGGTCTTTCAGGTTGTTATGACCGTCTTCTTCATGTTAACTCCCATCTTTTCACAACATCTTCAGCTTTCCAAATCTCTCTCTGCATCATCCAATACCTGGTTCATCAATTCTTCATCAATCAATTCATTCATCAGTTCATCAGTACTTATGTTAAATCAAGTGTCCTTCTCATTATTTTAACAAATGCATGATGGCTGAGGAGCATCCTATTATATACTATATGTTCTGTATACTATACAACATAAAACAAAATCCTTTTACTTATAATTAATCTAATTAAATGGTATTTCTTTCAGCACAGACACATGTATTGCCAAAATAAAAAGGGTTAGAGGAGGACAAAAGTGAATTCGTGGAAGTGTGACTGACTTTTAACAACTTTACGCTACTTAGAAGGAGAAGTTTAAAAAAAAGCGTTGTGCAATAGCAGAATTATTAAATATAATAATAGCAGTGTTAAATCTAAATGTGTCTGAAAGTACGCAGTTACTGAAGAGACTAGATGAACTGTCCTCTTTCCTCTAAAGAGGAGGCTGGCTTCCCCTGGGCCTTTACTCCTCCCACCAAACAGGGTTACTGCTTCTCCTCAGGCAAAGACTGCCCTAGTGTCCTAATACTGCAACACACCCACTCTCAATGATCTCAACACCTGTAGCATAAAATGCTCTTTAACAGAAAGAAACTACTGATCCAATCACACCAATATGTCTTGAAATTAGTTCCCGAATGATGATGATGAACATTTTGTGGCAGATGCTGATGTGGAAATGAGGGGGTGGAAAATTCCCATTACTAATATCGTCTGATCCAATTTTCAATTTCCAAGGATACATCAGTTCATGACTTGCCAATGCCCACTGGGGCATCATTGCTAGGATGTGTCACCTTTAGCTTCAGTAAACAGCAATATATAAAATAATAATGAGACGAGAAACTAGCTGTGAAGGGTTTGAGTCTTCTCATTTTGCACCAAAAAATGCCTTTTGTCATGTCATGTCATGTCACACGCCGTCATTGCTTTGCAATGGTAGGCTGCACAGACGAGTCACTTCTCTCCAATGCCATCTGTGTCTGGTTGCTTTTAGCAGGCTAGTACCTGATAATCCAGTCCATGTCTTGATGTTATCCATCCAGGATAACATCAACAACATTCTAGCATCTAATAGACTTGCTCAGTGGTCATCATCTTCATCATGAGATCTTCAGCAACTTCCTGATGCACTTGTTCTCAAAAGCCTGAATACGTCTTTCTTCCTCTTTCTTCAGTGTCCAGGCTTCACATCCATATGTAGCTACTGGCCAGACCTACTTTCGTTTGTCCTGACATTTCACCAGAAGTACAATATAGCAAGTGTACAGCACATCTCAAACCTCATGCATTCCCTGTACTTGTGTTCTAGTGAGTTTGTCCTTGCAAGATGACTTCAACAACATTTTATGTCCAATCTATGAATTCTTGCTATTGAGAAACAGTCCATGTCTTTAAGTGACAAATATTGTAGCTCTAGGTTGGTGTTCTACATAATTCTTTGCATTAATTTCCCTTAATTTTCATTCACTCTGTTCACGAGAAGATACCTTTGTGGTATTTTCTCATATTAAAGTACATTTTGCATGAGTTTCTAACATGTTCAGATTGCACAGTTCAGCCTATAAAGCTGTCAAAGAGACAAACAGGGGGATCCTCAATACCAATTTATAGACCAGCTGACAAAAAAAAAAAATGACACAAAAGAGACCAAATTGGTCTGCTAGGATGTCACAGATCTTGTCACGTACATCGGAAAACCTGAAAGGGTGCAAACATAGCACAATCTGGACAAACACAATGTTCTGGAGCAATGTGTTTAGCCTACATTGTGTAAAGACAGATGGATGAGAGAGAAAATACCCACATTTATATGACTGTTGAGAATCACAGATCAGAAAAACATATTAATTCATGTGAATCTATTGATCCCAGTGTGCTGCTCAAACAGAAATGGGCTATGTTATAGGAAAGGTGATATAACAGTCAGCTAAAGTTATGCTACAGATTATAGAAACATGAGCCTAGCTCATTTAATTTAAATGGTGGCCAGTTACAGACACAGACAGACACCCATTGTACACAAAACTGTGCATGCTCTCTGTTTTATTGCTGGTAAATGACTGACTATGAAAGCCTACAGCACTGCCATATCTGTTCACCACAGATTTCTTTTGTCGAACAATACCTGTTGACTGGATGACACATTGGTGTTAAGACTAAGGCCTGGTATTTAAAACGTTATTAGCGTAATACTCTAGCGTAATAATAATTTTGCTGGGGTCAATAATGGCCGATATTATCCCACCTGATGTAAACATGTAGAAACACCTATTCATCATACAGTACACATTAAAATAAGACACGTTTCTATCAGTTGCCCAAGTCACTCTTGCTCATAAAAAGATAAGCACATTCACAGGAGCTCAGTGTATGCATGACAAGCAAATTCAGGAAATCACTTCCTAATACACATCAGCCTGTATATGAACTACAAACTACATGCCATTCATGCCTCACTGATAAGCCTGAAAAGATGAAAAGAAAAGCAGAAAGAAGGAGCATAATATCAATAGAGAGAAAGGTGGGGGGATGGGCAAGAGCTTGATTTAATTTGACTGGCTGAAATTTGATTCGATTCATGGGCACTCACATGATGTGCGCTAATCAGCAGGAGAGTGAAACAGATAAAAAGAGAGAGTGATTGAAGAAGGGCAAAACAAGACTGTGAACCAAAAAGAGAAACAAAAAGGAGAATGGAGGATAAACAGTGGCTTCATCTTTTAGTTTAGTTTAACTTCATTACTTAAGCAAGGCAGGCTTCAAGAACCAGGTTTACCAATGTTTTGATTTTAGAATTGATATTAACTACAGTCTAACTAAGATATGATGACTATGATCCAACTAAGGTCAACTTAAGCTACAGAGCATGTACATAGTAATACAGCTATTCAGAAAGATTTAAACATATCAGTCCTTTGACTTAATAGGAATGCACAATATATTGATGGTAGTGCTGGGCAATAAAACGATAAAACATTTTTTCACAAAGATTTTTCCCTCTATGACAATAAGCCGGGACAATAGAATTCAATAAGCATTAACGTTACGATATTATGTTCTGGCAATAAACAATATTTTAAATAGTAACATTTCATGTATTTAGTCTTGATGTTTTTAGAAAGATGTTGTTTAACACTATGACAGTGTTAGAAAATTTAATATTGTGATAATTATCGAGATTGATCAATTTAGAAAAATTTATCGTGATAAAATTTTTGGCCATATCGCCCAGCTCTAATTGATGGATGATAAATTACAGATAAATGGAAAAGCTAAATTATTGTTTATTTAATAAGTTAAATTAGGGCCCATCATTGTAAACAATAATTTTGGGCCTTTTTTGCTTTTACTTTAGGAATTGTCTTTCCCTTAGTACCCAGGGCATTTTTTGGGTGTAACTGCAATTTCCTGTAATTGCCACCAACAGTCATAATGTAAAGTGAATTTTAAAGGCTCTCAGGCTTTGCAGCATAATACACAAGTAGCTAGCTTCTTCATATTTGATTGTTATTTAACTGATTTTTAATTTACACATTTTAAATGCACCATTAAAGTCCCATTAAAGATCAAACAATGTTATACATACAGGGTATGCACATGACAGCACTGTTGGCGAGAGGCACTGTGATTATGCCCAATGATTGGCAGAAACACTGACTGCTAGCACTAGCGTTTTGTGTAAACGCTCCAAAAAACAAAAACACTAAAATGGAAAACAGTCTTTGTATGACTGACTGTACAAACAGCTATTTTTTTACAGACTGCCAACAGCTAAAGAAAAGAGATTCCACTGTACCCGTCTTCTCTGTAAGTATGCAAGATATTCAATGGAAGCTCATTCATTGCCTGGCTACAGTTCACCTACTCAAATTTAGACAGTGTCCGCTATGAATAAAGTAGGCCAAGCTTATGTGTTTTACAAATAAAAGTCACAATAAAATTCAAATATTTGTATAATCCTGTCCACAAACAACTAAAATATCCACTGGTATCCTCATCACTTTAATTTCACCAATAAATCCCACCTTTAAGTATGACCAGGGGTCAATGCTTTTATATGCCTACAGGCTTTGTTTATATATTTTCCCAGCATTAAAATCAAGTATATAAAAATGTCAGGAGACCTGATTTTTAACAACATGTTCCGAGTTTGGGCAACATGTACCACAGGATAAACTGGACGTATTATCAACACCATGCAAATTTAATTTACACAAATAACTAGCTTTGTCATTTTCACCCTACTAAACGCAGCCATGCTGGAGAATATTTTGCCACTCCGGGCAAACAAAGGGCTGAAGAAATCAGAATGGAATTCGTCATAAAAATCAGTGAAACCCTACAATATATGTAAACATGTTGATCAGTCCAGTTTCTAAGACTAACAAAACACTTTTTTGGGATACTGATGTCTGATGAAGTGTCATTGATGTCTATTATCTGCTGTTTTATATTTTCTTTAGGAAAATTTCAAGCTACTCCATGTATTATAAACTTTATAAACATGTAAAATAAGCCTCTCACGCTTAGTTCTTTAGTAAATGACTACATTCTTATAGGTTACAGATTGATACTATAAACTCTATAAAGGTACACGTTACAGTATACAGGTAATTATGTATACAGCAACGTGAAAAAGCACCAACCATACTAGATCCAGCCGACCAATGGAGGAAGAATCCATGAGGGTCCACTTTCAGGGTGATTAGAGTGGGCTGACCACTGTTGGGCTCCTAAACACACAGAAAAATAATGTTTTGGGTTAACACCATACAAAACTGAAATGTACATTCAAACAAGCAAGACAAAAACTAGTGACCGAAGAAATACCTGACATAAGATCAGGGCAGATAAATAATTTCCCAAACAAAGGATAATGTGTTGAATTCAAGTGACAGCACAGAGGCAATGCTTAATTTATATATCCATGATGTAGAGATAAAACAGTATACAGCATCAACAAACCGAACGTTGGAAACAGAAGAGTGATGTTAAAAATGTGGTCAATTATACACCTCTCAGTACCTCACTCACCATCTTTCACGGAAATTGTTTTTTTTTTTTTTTTTTATTAACGGTTTACTACTGTTTTTAATAAAATCTTTGTAATCCATACATAATTATTCAGTTATAAGCAAAATTGTGTCAAACCATGTTAAACTGCTGCAAATTATTTGTATTAGAAAGTAGTGAAAGCACTGAAAGTTATAAAATTAATCAAATTTGAGACCTGAAATTATTATATTATCCAATATTTTATTGGTAGTACTATTTGGCACAAGACACTGAACAAGTTTATTTGAGAAAATGTGTTAATCTCAGTCAAATCAATCTATGTAGAATATATTCATAATTCAGTACAGGAACTTAAATCTTGACCTTAAGATGAAAAGACTGTTTCAAACCAGAAAACAGGCACATTGTTCCACGTCTACAAAATTGAAGAAAGGCATCAAGCAGTCATCAAAAACAAATAACGACTGCTCTTCAAAAGTAAACACAACAAACAACTCCAAGAAACCTTAAACTCTATATATGTCAATAGCCCAATCTTCTGTGATAATAGTCAATGGTCAGCTAAGGTCAGTTTATCAGAAATATTCATGTCATGCAGGAATACTCTCCTCCTCCAGCACCAGTGTGATTAGTAAGGTAGGCAACAACATTGGTAGTCATCATTTTTCTTTTTTAAGCTTCTTCAAAATTTTATGAGAATACTGTAACTTAAATAATCATAAACTGAACTGAATCAAGAGTGTCATTACATCCTTAACCCTATTTACGTTTTACAAAAATGCAAGCAAAATAACTACTATCCTGACTCAAAGGGAGGCCTAGTCTATAATTACGTTATAAGCAAAGAGGAGCAGCTAAGAGGACATGAAAATAAACCCATTTTAAAGCATAACAGACAATGCTTTTGTAAAGATTCAATTGACAGAAAACATATTAGATATACTCTTTAGACACACTAGACACACCATTTTCTGGTCGAACACTGGTGGTTACTTCCTGTTCTGATGTTGTGACAAGCCATATGCCAGCCATATGATTTCTCAACTAGCTGCTAGATCACAAAGGCAGCCTTGCTCCGGAAAAGACCCTGTAGCCCTTCCCACCCAATAAGAAGCTGACAAACTGTCTTCCTGAGGACCTCCTGCCACACGGCTGCCAAAGTGTTGGGTTTGTACTTTGGATTTTGTAATCCACTGACGGTACATGCCTTGCTTTTAGACTGGAAACACTGCTTCCCCTGGGGTCTGAGTGATGATGAACTGATGAGAACAGACAAGAGGAAGGAGATATGCATGGGATCAGTGGCTCTCTCAGACTAGAGAAAAGATGAGGCCCTCAGGGACGATGGGATTTATAAATGAGTGTAATTGCTGAAAGGTGAGGCTGTGGCGCCAAAGCCACAAGAGCCACACAGAAACCCCATACCTTCAGCTTAATGTTGAGAGAGAGAGAGAGGGAGAGAGAGAGAGAGATAATAGCATGACTCAGAGCGAGTGGTTGGGATGCGCAAGATCTGAAATTCTGTTTTCCGTCAAATGTTGTTTGGCTATTTATGGTGAAAGCTCAGGTTCACTGCCTTTTTAAAGAGCAACAATGACCCCCTCATGTAGCAGCAAGAGAGTGTACTTTCTTTTGTTTGGCTTATTTCCCTTTTCAGTTTACTTTAAAATCAGTAATCAGCTAATGTCAGGTCCCTTTATGGTGTTTTTTTTTTTTTTGATGAATCACTATCTCTCCCTGAAAGGCAAATTTCAGGCACCAGTTGTACCCAAGTTACAACACAGGCTAATTAATGCATTTAGGATTTAACATTATCCAAATAGGTTTTGCCTCCAAAAAGAGCATTTCCATTGACCCAAGTGGCTACTAAATATTTACATTTCCTCTTAAGCAGGTCTGAGTGTCACTGATGCCAGCAAAACAATCAAGATAGAAAACAAGATAAGGGCCCAGTACAAAAGGATAAATGTGATGACGAACACTGAAGATATACTGAAGATCACAGTTGAAGGAAGACTTCTGGAGCAAGTAGACTCTTTCACATATTTGGGATGCAGAGAAACAAAAGCTGCAGACTGTGCCACTGAAGTGAAGACAAGAATGGCCATGGGCATGTTGGTGATGGTCAAATTGACGAAGATTTGGAAAAGCAAGTCAATTAGCACCAACACCAAACTAAGACTAATGAAAGCCTTGGTCTGGCCAGTAGCTACATATGGATGTGAAGCCTG
>BRDA01000331.1:1406-13692 GCA_036984385.1 Crenuchus spilurus | reverse complement strand
GTGTCAAAATCCGATCAGAAAAGCCGATACCGATCAGTTAAAAAATGCCGTGATCGGCCCGATCCTGATTTTGAGATCGGATCGGGACATCCCTACTTAATACTACTGAACCTAACCAATGTTTTGCAGTTTAGTGTGGTGACTGACCAGTATGATTTTAAATATAGAGGTACATTTTCAAGCTTAAAAAAGCAGCCCAGTCTTTTAAGCATGTGTACGCCACCCCCCCTCCCCACCCACTTTATTCTGATAGATTAACTGAATTTCTAATGTTGATCACAAACTGTAAATCTTGTTCAGTTTCCATGAAAGACCGTAAAAGAAAGACACTGCAATACAGTTTTTAATTGCCATACACACACATCTGTTTTCTCAATATTATATTGACCAAATTTTGCAGTTTAGAACATTTAGACAATGTTTAAAAGAAGCATGACTTTAAAGTCACCTAAACACTCCAGACATTTCCACCCAAATACATCATCAAAACACCTCTCATTGGGCTCAAACCACATCCAGACTTGGCAAATGTCTCACACGTTTCTCGATGTCTTATGGCTTCCTATGAACTATAATCATCACTAAAACTTTTTCTATTCCAATTCCTGAGTCAGTTGTTTAAGATGATGGGTGTAGCAGTCGGTAAAATTTCAATCTTAAAAAAGTAACCCGGTGATTTAAGCATGTGTGCCACTCCCCCTCCACCCTATACACTTCACTCTGAAACAAACACCAAATCTGGTATAGCTTCTTTAGTTTTATAACTGGAGCTGTGAGGCTTACACTGATAACAAGCACTAGAACATCACAGACTCCATAGCAAGTCCAGACGCTTCTGTCAAAACACTCCTCTTAAATTGCATCAAGATCTAAATAAGGGTCTCAGACTAGTCAATGTCATCTAGGACAGCTTCTGAATGTACTATATTTCTACAGTTCTTTCCGTATTTGCCCTTTGTGCGAAGACCTTTTCAGCCGTAAACACACACACACACACACACACACACACACACACACACACACACACACACACAGTCACTCTCTTTTCCCTTCCTCTGAGCAGTGGTCATTTCTCAGTTCTCCATGGAGAGAAAGCCTCATGTTGTTTCTTGCAGTTCGCACAGTTAATCACAACCCTAAAGACTTCCTGGGAATTCCCTTCAAGAGAGTGAGGGAATGTAGATTTTGGAGTCAGCATGATCATCATCGTCAACAGCTTCACAGATAGTTTGGATTGTGAACTTCACCATACACTGGAGACATCTGACAAAAACATTTACATTTACAAAGAAACCTGCAAGAAAACATGCAAGAGTGGATCTGTGCTTTAATACTCTGATACCCCCCCCACACACACTAAAACTGAATCCATCATCTTGTATTATTCCATTCCATTAAATGCTCCGGCAGTATGTGTGTGTATGTGTGTGTGTATTTAAGAGCTCTGCCACTTTGCCACTTCAGCAGACAGCAGTGCTTACACTAATTCCAGGTTTCTGCTTGTCTATAATAAGCAGAACACACTGTAGAGCCGATAGTGTTGACTGGGCTATGGCTACTGTACTGAGCCGTTATGCTCACTGGATTAGAACAGTGGACTTAAACTATTAAGCTGACAGTAATTAAACTGCTGTGGGTCTTTAAAGGTTTCCTGGCCTTTTAACATGTGTCCACACATTTCACTTTTTCTGCCCTACACAAACATGACATGGGCCTGTTCTGAGAAAAGAGGACAGAAATCCCCCCTTTAAGACCTGAAAATATACATCAGACACATTGTCCTGTAAATACACTTAACTGTGTTCTGTTTTTCTGAGGTCTGCTAATTTTTCAATCAACAAAAAGCCCCAGCAGTGTTTTTTTTGCTTTAAAAAAAATTTAATTGTGAATACAGTGAGCAGTAGTGAAGTGTTCATATACTGCTCTGCACTGTATCTAGTCAAACAAGGCAAAATGGATTCGTTCAGTATCTTAAGTACTTACAATATTGATTTACAAAAGCATGCTGTGATGTAATTTATCAAAATATCAATAATAACCAATTTCTATTCCAAGCAACAAGTGTTTCTCAGCAAAAATGGTGCAAAAGCGACTAAATTTGTGTCTGCTAGGGTGTCTGAATGGATGAAAACTGCAGTGTTATGTGGTAACGGTGTGTGGCTGTGTTTAAAGCTAGCCTACAATGTGTCAAGATAAATGCATGCGAGAGACTCACTGATTTGGTGAGAAAATATCCACATTAATGTAACTAATAAAGGCCTCAGAGATCAGCAGAAATGTAAAATGTGAATGAAACACACTCACCCACCCTAGTGAATGTTCTACTCTGTCATTTTGTCACTGACGCAGGACTATGAAAGCTTACAGCGCTGCCACATCAGTCAACCATGTTTTTTTTTTGCTGTGTGTGTGTGTGTGTGTGTTTATTAATAGTAGAAAAAAAGAACGAGGCAACCTGCCCCCCCAAAGTTAAACTATTTGATAAATTCAGCTTGTTATTTTCTCCACAGTTAGCCTGAAGCTAGGACTTACATCAGTGTGTATTAGAAGGCCAAGAGATGGATGTTTAGCCAGGCATACCTAACACAGAACCTGTATAGATGTCGTTAATTTACAGTTATGTCCAAATTTTCAAATAATTTGGGTTCCATTTCCCAAAGACAAGTGCTATGAGGAGTCTGGGAAAACCACCCTGTCCAGTAACCATCTAAACGCAATCAAATAGTAAACATACACACTACCGGCCAAAAGTTTTACAACACCCCAGTTTTTACAGTCATTTATTGCAATTGAAGTCACTCAAGATCAATGTGTGTCATGAAATGATACAAAGGTAATTTGTGAACTGCCAGAGGTTTAAAAAAAAAAAAAAAAAGTAAGGTTATCCAAAATGAAAGTTAATTTACATTACAGAATTGTACACAAAAGCTTTTGTCATTGAACACAAAAAGGGTTAACAGGTGAAAGCTGTTCTGTAGTACAGGAAATCAAGCCTTGAAGACTGATGCTACTAATACCTAAAGAGTGAGAGGCAACCTGAACCATCACGGCTACCACAGCATTCTGCAGCATCATGCAATACCCTCAGGTCTGCACCTAGTTGGTCAGATCCTACAGCAAGACAATGATCCAAAGCTTAAGGTGAGAACTACCTCAGGAAAAAGGAACAAGATGGTCAGCTTGAAAACATGGAGTGGAGCACAGTCACCAGACATAAACCTCATCCAGCTGATTTGGGATGAAAAGCAAAGCAAACCTACAAGAGCCAACATTTCTATGAAATTCTGCAGCAGATTTGTGAAGAACTGTCTGAAGAATATTTGATGTCTATTGTAGAAAGAATGTCACGAGTGTGTTCAGCTGTTATATCTGACAAAGGTGCTACTGTGATGAGTCCAAATTTTGGTCTGTAAATTTATTCCATGATTTCTACTCCAAATGATTACTTGTACTATGCTTTAAATTGAGTGCAGTTACACATTAAACTGAATCATTTGCAATAAGTACCTGGAAAAACTGGGCTGTTCCCGAAATATTTGGATGGTAGTGTACTTTCAATTAGTAAATATCTTCTAGTCTGTTCTTATGATCCCCTCCCTTATATATTCTGTTGAACATGTCTCAAAGGAATGGCTCACTCAGAAATCACATTTACACAATTTTCGACATACTCCAGCATAGGCTGCTGATCAGTCAAGACATGTTTGGAGAGCAAGTCTTGCTTCTTTAGTTTAGAACCGAACGCCAAAGTTGCTATGAAATGCTTCCAACCAGCACCACAACACCTCTCACCAGGCTCAAACCACATACAGATCTTAATTAAGGTCTCTAAAGCTTGTCGAGGTGTTTTGGCTTCCTGTGAACTACAATGGTCACTAAAACTGTTTTTATTCCAACTCCTGAGTCTGCTATCCAAGATGACAGGTGCAGATACACAAGCATTTTACAGCTCACAGTAAGTTATACTGCGTCCTAAACCATGCTGACAAGCATCTGGATCTGGATGTAGTTTGACCCAAGAGATGTTTTTATGTAAGAAACAGCTGAGATATTTGGGTGACTATTGACTTCTAGTGTTAGTCTTAAGAATTTAAGAGGTAAAAGAAAAAATGTAACAGATTGAGAACATTTCAGGTCAGTGATACACTGTAACTGTACAAGGGAGGGTCAAAAATAGTCCAATCTTTAGTTATATTAAAAGTTCTGTTGGGCACAGTGTTTCATCAACACTTTCTGTACTAGGCCACTGACTCCATAGTAACTGCTGTGCAGGTCTGAATGTGTTACATCAGTTCATTTACGACTGCAGTGCAACAAAAAATGGCTGCCCCACTTCTGATCTGCATGAAAGAAGAGCAGCATACAGTGATTTATTTTTTGCGGTCTGAAGGTGTGTCTGGTGCTGATATTTATCAGAGAATATGTTCACAGCATGGGGGATACAGCAAGGAAAGTGAAAGTTTCTTTAAAAGTATCATTCCTGGTGATAAGACATCACTACGATTAATTACCATAAGCCTGAGAGTATAGAATGGAAACATCCTCAATTGCCAAAGAAGAAAGTGTTAAAAAGTCAACCATCAGCTGGAAAATTTATGCTTAGTTTTCTGGGATTCCCAGGGCCAGTACGGGAGCATTATCAGGAAAAAGGTACAACAATCAACAAATGCTTGTTACAGTGAAATACTCACTGAAAAGCTAAAGCCTAAAATTCAAACAAAACGTAGAAGACTGATATCCAAGGGTGTTGTGGTGTTGCAAGGCTATACACATCCACACCCCGGTGCCCATACTGTTGACTATCTCCTAAAAATTAAAGCATCCCCCTATAATCCTGATCTTGCCATCAGGCTAGCACCTGTCTGGTCTCCTGAAAGAAGTCGTAAGTGGATAGAGAATCACATATGATGAAAAGTTAGCTCTCAGCTAAGCAAAAAAAAAAACATTTTAATGAGGGAATGTGAACGTTTGTTGATAGATGGACAAGTAAGGAGATTAACAAATTAAAATGTTTGCGTTTTCTGGAAAAGGATTAAGATATTCTACAGGCAGTGTGCGAATCATTCCTTTAAGAAGCATCTTTACAGGCCATGCAAATACATTATCGTGAGCCACTCAACAGTTGTGGCTTGCTGAGTTAATTATTAATGACAGAGTGCTCTCCAGGCTTTGCTGGCTGACCTCCTCATACTTATACAACCTGGAGGTTCACGTCATATGAACCTGCATAGCTGGAAGGCTACCAGTCTTACAGCACAGGGTTAAAGATATCATCTAATACTTTCATCTTGGAAACCTTGTGAACAATACTTGACTGACACACCATAGACTGTGTATAAGAACTGGACAGTATGCTTCCATTTACTCCCATTGTGACAGTTTGAAGCCAAACAACTGTCACCATATTGCTTGCGCTTTACATGCTAATTACATGCTAAATACATGCAACCAGAGCATGTGCAATAGAGACGGAAGCGCTACAGTTCAAACTCCACCTGCTCTGTTGGGGTGATGCCCCTTTTGCCAGGAGAGTGCAGCCAGACCATATTGACACACTTGTCAGTTATCAAAATGAGCCACATACTGAAAAAATGGGCAACAATTTCCAGTGTCTGTTAGTACAACTACCTGATGAACAAGACATAATTTCTCTTCAAAAACGTCAAAGATTAAATCTTATTAACCGTCACAGAATGTAAAATAAGCCGAGCTGTGTTTCTAGCGTTAGCTTCTGTATGAGCTGTCAATCAACTCAACCAAGCTGTCAAACATCTCATCACCACACACCTTTAAATATCCCTAATTAACTTCTACAAAACACATTTATTGCAAAGAAAAATACTGAGGGGTTAATTTGAGTATTTTACATCTTGCAAAATTAACAACACAGCTGACAAAAAAATGAGGAAAATAAATGAAAAGTTTGTTGTGGCTCCCATTTAAAAAACGGTTGTGGGCGGTGTTTAAAATTGTACTGCAACTAGCCACTAGAGGGTATCAGAGATGTTTTAGCTTCATTTTTCTACTCCTCTGTTGTGTCCAGCTCTTATATACAGTCTGTGTGACACACACACACACACACACACCAGCCAGGAGAGCTGAAAGCTGGGCGGAAGAATTCAGAGAATATTATTTCTCGAAAGTAACGTATGGACGAACGTTGGCTAATCACAAGTCGTGCTAAACAAGTGGGTTAAACTTACGAAAAAACATGTCACATTTATTGACAAATCTACCTATGCTTAACATGTAAACACGTAAACAACTAAGGCTGAGTGAGAAGGACAATAAAATAAGCCGTTAAAGTGGGGAAACAAACTAGTTCGACGGGAATGCTAAGCTAGCCGACTCTCAAGCTCTCCCGTCTGGTTTAGCACATTAGCTGTGGGTGTCACCAAAACTTTTGCATTTTCTGACTGTAGCGGCTGGGTTACAGTCAGCTATACGTTCAGTACAGCTGTGTAGGGAAATTAGCACCTTTTCGCCGGACTGGCGCTGCTCTTACCTCGTCCCATTTGATGAACTTGCTCCCCGCTTTGAGGGTCTCGTGGACGGTCACTGGTTTGAGTTGGAGCGCGTGTACTCCCGGTTTGGCCCCAGCCATGGCTACTCCAGCAGCGGCGTGGCTAAGGCGAGCTGACCGGAGCCTCCAAGAGCTTTACGGAGCGTGTGGAGGAGGAACCTGACTGACTCCTCACAAACTTTGGAAAAGTGTGAGAGAGAGAGAATATATCACGTTGCCGACGTCGCTCGCCCCTGAACTCACACATGAACCTGTTTATAACCTCTTCTCTGTGCTCTTGGTTCATTTAGTCTCTCCGAGCTCTTGAATGGATCTTTTCCTTCCCGCCCTCCATCTGTTAATGATGATTTCTTCCTCTCTTCTTCCTGTGCCTCTAGAGAAAATAATAATAAACTTTCACTTGACTTTGCTGGTCGGAAATAGCTCCTTTTCCTTCATGTTCTCTGGAAATAATAGTGAGGGTGAGGAAGTGAGAGGGAAAAAAACGAGCAGACGGGGGAGTGCTTGTCGTTTTTTTTCCTCCTCCTTTTCTTTCTTCCCTGTCTTGTTCTCAGAAGAGCTGAGCGCTGTCACTCCTCTCTGCCTCAGAGGCGTGTTCACTGTTCAGCTCGTACATGGCGGAGGTGAAGAGAAACCAGCACAAATTGAATGTCTCTCACACTTTTATGGCGTAAATTAGGTTGAAAATCGTCTCATAATACGTAATGCTCAGCATACAGCTCTGTGGGAGACCACTGTTAACCATTTTCCCCACTTTTTCAATTTAAAGATGTGTTTTAGAGTATTTTTATTCTGTAAACGATTGAAAATATTCTCCCAAATTCCAAATAAACAACATTACAGCATGTATTTACAGAAAATTAATAACTAGCAAAAAGAAAAATGCAGTGTTTTCAAGCCTCAAATAATCCAAATAAATCTAATTCATATTTGGTGGAAAAAGCCTGATATTGCAGACGTGATTTTATGGTGCAGAGGTGATTTTATGCTGTTGGCCAATGATGGACTAGCTCATCTATTGGTCCCCTCAGACAGGTGCCTGGAGTGCCTACAAATTGTGCAAACTTAAAACCCAATCAGTTTTTTTTGTAGGCTGTCTTGGTCTGAAAGCATGAAATGTAAGGACTGGTTCAGGATTGCGCTCCTCTTATTGCACAGTAAGGATACTTTAGCCACGCCCCATATGTGTAACTCCACCCATGAGCATGAACTGAGGTTGGCCGTTTTATATTTACACATAGATGTAGAGAAATGCAAAACATCCACTGCAACAGAAAATGGGAGAGTAACTAATGTTGGCAAAAACATGAACTTGAACTTTATCTTTTTGAAGATATTGTATTTTATCTTTGTTTGGGCTGCTATGATTTGTGCTTTGGCCATATTGTACTATTGTTGTGCTACTTTGGATGTGTTGCAGTGAGGTTGATTTTATAGACTGGATCTGTATCATTATTAACTTCCTTGTGTGAATCTTTTTGTGGCCTTGAGTATGAAGCTGAAGTCAACTTCTTATTGCTTGTGTTGTGTTTGTGTTATCTTGTGTTGTATTTGTTAGCTTGTGTTGTGTTTGTGTTAGCTTGTGTGGATTGTGTTAGCTTGTGTTGTGTTTGTTAGCTTCAGATGTGTTTGTTAGCTTGTGTTTTGTGTGTTAGCTTCTTGTGTGTTTGTGTTAGCTTGTGTTGATTGTGTTAGCTTGTGTTGTGTTTGTTAGCTTCAGATGTGTTTGTTAGCTTGTGTTTTGTGTGTTAGCTTCTTGTGTGTATGTGTTAGCTTGTGTTGATTGTGTTAGCTTGTGTTGTGTTTGTTAGTTTCTGGTGTGTTTGTTAGCTTGTGTTTTTTTGTGTTAGCTTCTTGTGTGTATGTGTTAGCATGTGTTGTTTGTGTTAGCTTGTTTTGTGTTTGTTAGCTTGTGGGGTGTTTGTGTTAGCTTGTGGTGTGTTTGTGTTAGCTTTTGTTGTGTTTGCATCTGACAATTGTCTGACAATTACCAGAAGAAATGTTTAGAGTTTCAGTGTCTGTAGCCAATGACACTCACAATAAACACACAAAACATCCATGTGACTTACATCATTAATTTGATCAATTTTCATAATTTCTTCATGTTTTTAAAATTAAATATTAATAATAATATTAGTAATAAGCTTCATATATATTGATATATTATTGTATAGTGTATTTTATTCTAACATTTATGTACAAAAATAAAATAATAATTAAACTCATGTTATTAAACTTGATGATGTCAAACCAAATATAGTGTGGGAATAGTTTAGTTACTAATTTTATTATGATTTATGTAAATGAAGAATTGTGTTCAGTGTTCAGCCAAATGTTTCATTTTGTTCAGTTTCTGTCAAAAATGTTCATTTTGGTGCATCTCTAGTCTTAAACACTAAATTATCTGTGACCCATATTGTTGTGTGACTGAATTATAAAATTACTATTGTATAGTTCAATATCTGTTACTATACATGTATTATAAATTACTATGACAAGTGGAAAGTATTGCAGATTATTATACACCTGTTGTACTGCATAGATAGCAACTATAGACTTTGTGGTTTATGCAACTTGAAACTACATTTTGATAATGTGGCTGTATAGTGGTGTAAAGGCAGTCAAACTCATGCTGATTTCTGAGATCACTTAACCACATATCAGTGATCATCTCTTGTCCATGTTCTCACCTGTCATTTCCTTCTTCCTCATATTCTCAAAATACAGCTCACACCACTCTAAATGTAAATCATCACCTGGTTGTTTCCAAGAATTCAGCCATTCTAAAAACCAGGTGAGATGATGCATGCTTTAGTTAACTTTTTTATGTAAACAATGTTCAAGCATTACTTAAAAAAGTCATATTGAGCATTTGCAATTCAAGATTACTACGATAGATTATAGAAGTATAGTGAATCTGTGCTTCATGCACAGATGCCCTTTTCGTGGCCTGTTAGAAGCAGTTCATCAGATCATCTAAACATTCAACTAGACATTAAACAGATTTCTGCATAATAACTTTTAAAGGTTTAAAGGTCCCATATTATACCTATTTTCCACTAACAATTTGCCTCAGGGTCTAAATGAAATGTCTGTCACATCTTATTGTCAAAATACCTCAGTGGTTAGTGGTCAGATAAGAACTGTCTGATGAACAACAGGATTTAAGGAGGCAGGTTTTATGTAAATGAAGCACCCCATCCCCTTTCAGATCAAAGGGCTGAACTCACACACACAAACAGCAGAGAGGCACACAGGAGCACTCACCAAACAATAGCAATATAAAAGTTTGATTTCTCTATTTTATCCTCACTAATGTTACTGTTCTTTCACTAGTGCAATCTCTCTCGACAACCTGCTGCTCTTTCTCTCTCAAATGTTAACAGTGTTATATCACTGTAATGCCAACTCACACAAACACTAACCAGTAGTCATACTGCTCAAAGGTAAAATCTGCATTTTATTCTAATTTCTCCATTCCACCTTAAATAGTGCAGCAGTTACATTCAGCTGCTACTGAATGATTTATCCTAACCCTGTGTATAAGGTGGAAGAGAGAATCCCCCCCCCCTTACTCGCACTCACACACACACACAGTTCTTTGTTTGTGAGATTGATATGTTAGCTTATTATACCTTGGGGCAGGAATGTAACCTGCTGCCTCATTTAAGGTGGAACAGAGTGTCTGAATAAGAATGCTGATGAATAAGAATTTAACTTCAGCTTCATACTAAATGCCACAACTAAACTCACACAATGTGTTTTTAGAGATACATATCCAGTCTATGAAAACAACCTCACTGCAACACAGGTAACAGAACATAGCAATAGCACAATGTGGCCAAACAAAGCCACAGCAGCACAATAAAAATGATAAAATGCACTTTCACTCACTGAAGTTGAAATTTAACTTTGATATAAAGGCTCAAGTTTGTGTTTTTAGTTGGCTAATGCCATCAAGAATAATCTTAATCCACTCTGACGCTGTTCTGTATTTGTGTGGCTTTATATGTAAATTTGTCGACTGCAGTTAAAACGTGGGTGGAACTAGTCCCTTTATTGCACAATAAGAGGAGCCCAATCCTGAGCCAGTCCAGTTTCCAGACCCAGACAGCCCCCAATAAACTAAGTGGGTTTTCATTTTCTACAGTTTGTGGGTTGTGGTAGGCACAACAGATAGCCTTCTTAAATATAGGTATAAAAACACATTATATACTTTTAAGCAGGTGGGTATGATGTACAGAAGTGGTCCTAATTCAGCAATGAGGCCACTTTGACTTACCATAGTGTAAATATTAAAATACACCTAAAAACCTTCTGCCAAATATCATTAAGCATTGAAATGCTGATATTGTTGTTAGTGCTGTCGTAACTGGTTCAAAGGCAGATGACAATGCAGAAGCTTGGGTGTGTGTGTGTGTGTGTGTGTTTCCCAGTTGTCAGGTCAGGTAAGCTCAAGTCTGTGCTGTGCACAGTCCTGGAAGGATTATTGCTTGTCAGCAGCTGTGAATACTGGTCCCATTTTCTTCATATTTCCACAACAGGTGTTCTCTTCTCAGCTGAAAGTTCTCATTTATTCATCCGTGGACTGAGAGATTTGGGAATATATTACACTTTTGTGTAGAGATTCGACCATTGATACAATTTTTACACATTTAAAACAATTTTTTATGTGACAATAGTAATATTTTAAAGTTCAAGATAAATTTTTAACTCAACAAAAATAGATGTAGTAATAGTTTTATTGCAGGCTTAATTCTACATAGAATTAATATCACATGTGAACAATTTTTTTTCTGTGCCTTTCACAAAATAAACCAGAAAAATCACAGACCCTGAAATGTACATATAAGCAACTTTTGCAAGACCTGACTTACCAACTGAGGGACATTTTGGCAATGTATTTTTTTCCATAAACAACTAAGCTATTTAGGTGCTTAATGAGTTCCCGTGCTTGTTAGCCATATTAGCCTCACAGCACATGTTCTAAACTAAACTAACAGTGTTTTCATTTTAGCACTTTAGCTTTTGTCAATTTATTTATTTGTTTTATTAATTTATTTTTAACAAGTTAAGCGTTTACCTTAAAATCAATACTTAAGATGTTTTCTGCCAGCGTCCACTGATATCCATTATGGTATAAAATACTCCCACTAAACCTGCTGTTGTTTGAATTAGATAAGAGTAGCAGGAAAATCACCAAACTGTGCTGAATACTGGCCCTCCAGTTTTGGAGTTGAACACCAGAACTGAATTCAAAGTCGCACATGGACAGTAACAATAGAAAGTATCCTACACTTTCAGAATAAAAATACACTGGACCACCACTGTGGTTAAGTGTTTGTTTTCAGTACCTTTAGTTAGAGTACATAAATTATGCGATTGTGTTTTAATGAATGAATTAACTAATTAATGTTATATTGACTCCAGCCACTCTGTCCTGACTCCAGACATTTAAACATATTCAGTTATGAAAATATCTTGAATGCAGTGAATATTTAAGGTACAGAGGTGGACCCTAATGCTCATTTGGTATATTTAAGGGTACATTTACATCATTTGTATTTTGCTGGATAAAAATGTACCTATTTTTTGTACCTGCCAGCTCTGTCCTGGGGGAACCCCTAGACCCGGTGCAGGTGGTGGGAGATAGGAGGATGCTAAACAAGCTAACAACTATCATGGACAATGAATCCCACCCCATGTATAAATACATGAGATTGATTTCCATGACTTTTGTTTGTGAATTGGTGTCACCACCAG
>BRDA01000330.1:12236-22593 GCA_036984385.1 Crenuchus spilurus | reverse complement strand
GAGAGAGAGAGAGAGAGAGAGAGAGAGAGAGAGAGAGAGAGAGAGAGAGAGAGATGCAGATGCAGAGAGAGAGAGAGAGAGAGAGAGATGCAGAGAGAGAGAGACAGAGACAGAGAGAGAGAGAGAGAAAGAGAGAGATGCAGAGAGAGAGATACAGACATGCAGAGAGAGAGAGAGAGAGAGAGAGAGAGAGATGCAGAGAGAGAGAGAGACAGAGACAGAGAGAGAGAGAGAGAGAGAGATGCAGAGAGAGAGAGAGAGATGCAGAGACAGAGAGAGAGAGAGAAAGAGAGAGAGAATAAGGTTTCACACACTACAATGTTGAAGTAAGACTCCTGATCTACTGGATGGTAATAAATTACTGAAGTGTTGCATCATCTGTGAAAGTCTTTTGCAGCCTGAAGTGATGACTGCAGTACTGCAGCCTGGCCTGAGGGTGGCAGCACAGCTCACATTTTAATCATCCAAACTATTCATTTGTCATTTAACTTCTTTAGCCCCAGATTTACTCATTGCTTATGGTCTTATAATCATATTACTATACTTGATCCAGTATCCTCTATGAATTGTTCCATATGTTTTCTGAATTACTCTGAAGTTCGGAGTGTTTAGTAAAGTAGATGTTTAGACGTTAGGAGACGTTAGAGCTCCTGTGGTTGTTGTTGTGAAAATAAATGACCTTCTGCTCCTCAGGGTGAGGACGGCTTCCCCGGCTTTAAAGGAGACATGGGGCTGAAAGGAGACAGGGTGTGTATCTGCCACCAAATCAACTAAATATTCACCAGCAGAGGGCGACATGCACCTTTATTATAAGCATGTGCCTGATGCTTAAGTCTGATTATTTATTGGTTTGTTAATTTGTTTACAGTGTTAAAAATAACAGAAACCTTAATAATAATAACAACATTAGCTCTGACTCTCTGTGTGTTTATGTTCAGGGTGAGGTCGGGGTGTTGGGATCAAGAGGTGAGGACGGTCCTGAAGGTCCTAAGGGCCGTGCAGGTCCTCCAGGTGAATCAGGACCCATGGGTCTGGCTGGAGAAAAGGTGTGTGTTTGTCTCAGTGTCTGAGTGACTTTTTTTATGAGTGTTATTAAAAATGTGACTTTGAGTGAAGTTAGAGGGTGAAGGACAGTGAGGTGTGATCGCTGGGTGAATACTAATACTCATCTCTGACTTATAATCATTTTTTCACAGCTCAGTGATGCTGCTAATGATTCTCCTGTTGTTTTCTTGCAGGGAAAACTAGGCGTTCCTGGATTGCCCGGATACCCAGGAAGACAGGGGCCGAAGGTGGGTCCAGCAGCAGGACTGTGACTCATAGATGGGCAGATGGATGGATGGGTGTACAGATGGATGCATGGATGAAAGAATTTAAGAATTAATGGATGGGTGGATGGATAGAGGGAGGGAGTGATGGACTGATGTCACTCTTTTACTAAAAATGCTTTGTAGCTGATCTGTGTGCAGAAGATGAAAGTGATGTGCAAGATGTTCTGAAGTTTTCTAACAGTCCAGTGGGGATTATAGGACAGAGCCAACTTTCCTACTCAGTTTATTGATCTGACAGACAAACAGGACGGAGCCTTTAGAACTTCAGGTTCTACCAAATACTCTGCAAGAGGACCCAGCAGAAAAAAAATTATTAAACTAAATCAGTTAAATGAAAAACATGCTAGAGTTTAAATACGAAAATACAATTTGCAGCTTATCAAGAACCATCAGTGTAGTTCTAGTATTAAGGTTCTGTAGGTGTGTAGACAAGGACAGGATTAAGGTTCTGTATGTGTAACACAACAGCTGAACCTAAACCGAACCCTAATCTTAGTATATAAAACCAAAATATTTTTTCTGTTTTTAGTTTTTGTTCCTTGTGAGGACCAGCACCAGGTCATTACCTTCAGACATTCTGACTGTACTCATGCCTTTATCACATTCGGTCCCCACAAAAATAGACAAACCTTCTCTATATGTGCATCTGTGTGAACAGGTTTAGTGTTATGAATAATGCTGTTGTGAAGCTGTTGAAGAATAGTGAGCAGTTCCCTCTGTTGAAGAACAGTAAGTGGTTCTCTGTATTGAAGAATACTGGGTGGTTCTATTTGTTAAAGAATAGTGAATGGTTCTCTCTGTTGAACAATAGTGAGCCATTCTCTCTCTGTTAAACAATAGTGAGCAGTTCTCTGTGTCGAATAACAGTGAGTGATTCTATTGAAGAATAGTGAGCGTTTTTCTCTCTCTGTTGAAAAATAGTGAGAGGTTCTCTCTGTTGAAGAATAGTAAGTAGTTCTCTCTGTTGAAGAATAGTGTGCGGTTCTCTTTGTTGAAGAATAGTGAGCAGTTATTTCTGTTGAAGAATAGTAAGTAGTTCTCTTTGTTGAAGAATAGTGAGCAGTTCTCTTTGTTGAAGAATAGTGAGCAGTTCTCTCTGTTGAAGAATAATTAGCGGTTCTTTCTGTTGAAGAATAGTGAGTGGTTCTCTTTGTTGAAGAATAGTGAGCAGTTCTTTCTGTTGAAGAATAGTGAGCAGGTCTCTCTGTTGAATAGTGAGTGATTCTTTCTGTTGAAGAATAGTGAGTGGTTCTCTCTCTTGAAGAATGATGAACAGTTCACTCTGTTGAAGAATGGTGAGTGGTTCTCTCTGTTGAAGAATAGTGAGTGGTTGTCTTTGTTGAAGAATGATGAACAGTTCACTCTGTTGAAGAATAGTGAGTGGTTCTCTCTGTTGAAGAATAGTGAGTGGTTCTCTCTGTTGAAGAATAGTGAGTGGTTCTCTCTGTTGAAGAATAGTGAGTGGTTCTCTCTGTTAAAGAATTGTGAGCGGTTCTCTCTGTTGAAGAATAGTGAGCAGTTCTCTCTGTTGAAGAATAGTGAGTGGTTCTCTCTTTTGAAGAATAGTAAGTGGTTTTCTCTTTTGAACAATATTGAGTGGTTCTCTCTGTTGAAGAATAGTAAGTGGTTTTCTCTGTTGAATAATAGTGAGTGGTTCTCTCTGTTGAAGACCAGTGACTGGTTCTCTCTGCTAAAGTATAGTGAGCGGTTCTCTCTGTTGACCAATAATGAATGGTTCTCTCTTTTGAAGAACAGTGAGCCATTCTCTCTCTGTTGAAGAATAGTGAGCAGTTCTCTTTGTTGGAAAAATAGTGAGCGGTTCTCTCTCTGTTGAAGAAAAGTGAGCGGTTCTCTCTGATGAAGAATATTGAGTGGTTCTCTCCTGTTAAATAATAGTGAGCTTTTCTCTCTGTTGAACATTGGTGAGCGGTTCTCTCTGTTGATGAATAGTAAGTGGTTGTCTTTTAAAGAACAGTGAGCAGTTTTCTGTTGAAGAAGAGTAAGTGGTTCTCTCTGCTAAAGAATAGCGATTCTCTATGTTGAACATAGAGAATAGTGAGTGTTTTTTTCTGTTGATGAATAGTATGTGGTTTTCTTTTGAAGAATAGTGAGCAGTTTTCTGTTGAAGAAGAGTAAGTGGTTTTCTCTGTTGAATAGTGAGTGGTTCTCTCTATTGAAGAACAGTGAGCGGTTCTCTCTATTGAAGAACAGTGACTGGTTCTCTCTGCTAAAGTATAGTGAGCGGTTCTCTCTGTTGACCAATAATGAATGGTTCTCTCTGTTGAACAATCTTTAGCTGTTCTCTCTTTTGAAGAACAGTGAGCCATTCTCTCTCTGTTGAAGAATAGTGAGCAGTTCTCTTTGTTGAAAAATAGTGAGCGGTTCTCTCTCTGTTGAAGAAAAGTGAGCGGTTCTCTCTGATGAAGAATAGTGAGTGGTTCTCTCCTGTTGAATAATAGTGAGCTTTCTGTTTGTTGAACAATAGTGAGCAGTTCTTTCTGTTGAAAAATAGTGAGCAGTTCTCTTTGTTGAAGAATAGTGAGTTGTTCTCTCTGTTGAAGAATAGTGAGCAGTTCTTTCTGTTGAAAAATAGTGAGCAGTTCTCTTTGTTGAAGAATAGTGAGTGGTTCTCTCTGTTGAAGAATAGTGAGCAGTTCTCTTTGTTGAAGAACAGTAAGTGGATCTCTCTGTTGAAGAATAGTGAGCAGTTCTCTTTGTTGAAGAACAGTAAGTGGTTCTTTCTGTTGAAGAATAGTGAGTGGTTCTGTCTGTTGAAGAATAGTGAGTGGTTCTGTCTGTTGAAGAATAGTGAGAGGTTCCCTCTGTTAAGGAATAGTGTGTGGTTCTCTCTGTTGAAGAATATTGTGTGGTTCTCTTTGTTGAAGAATAGAGAGCGGTTCTCTCTGTTGAAGAATAGTAAGTGGTTCTCTATGTTGAAGAATAGTGAGCAGTTCTCTCTGTTGAAGAATAGTGAGCAGTTCTCTCTATTGAAGAATAGTGAGCAGTTCTCTCTGTTGAAGAATAGTGAGCAGTTCTCTCTGTTGAAGAATAGTGAGTGGTTATATCTCTTGAAGAATAGTAAGTGGATTTCTGTTGAAGAATAGTGAGGAGATCTCTGTGTTAAACAATAGTGAGCGGTTCTTTCTGTTGAAAAATAGTGAGCAGTTCTCTTTGTTGAAGAATAGTGAGTGGTTCTCTGTTGAAGAATAGTGAGCAGTTCTCTTTGTTGAAGAATAGTGAGCTGTTCTCTCTGTTGAAGAATAATTAGCAGTTCTTTCTGTTGAAGAATAGTGAGTGGTTCTCTCTGTTAAAGAATAGTGAGAGGTTCCCTCTGTTGAAGAATAGTGTGTGATTCTGTTTGTTGAATAATAGAGAGCAGTTCTCTCTGTTGAAGAATACTGAGCAGTTCTCTCTGTTGAAGAATAGTGAGCAGTTCTCTCTGTTGAAGAATAGTGAGTGGTTCTGTCTGTTGAATAATAGTAAGTGGATTTCTGTTGAAGAATAGTGAGGAGATCTCTGTGTTGAACAATAGTGAGTGGTTCTTTCTGTTGAAAAATAGTGAGCAATTCTCTTTGTTGAAGAATAATAAGTGGATCTCTCTGTTGAAGAATAGTGAGCAGTTCTCTCTGTTGAAGAATAGTGAGCAGTTCTCTCTGTTGAAGAATAGTGAGCAGTTCTCTCTGTTGAAGAATAGTGAGCAGTTCTCTTTGTTGAAGAATAGTGAGCAGTTGTCTCTGTTGAAGAATAGTGAGTGGTTATCTCTGTTGAAGAATAGTAAGTGGATTTCTGTTGAAGAATAGAGAGGAGATCTCTCTGTTGAAGAATAGTGAGCAGTTCTCTCTGTTGAAGAATAGTGAGCAGTTCTCTTTGTTGAAGAATAGTGAGCTGTTCTTTCTGTTGAAAAATAGTGAGCAGTTTTCTTTGTTGAAGAATAATAAGTGGATCTCTCTGTTGAAGAATAGTGAGCTGTTATCTCTGTTGAAGAATAATTAGCTGTTCTTTCTGTTGAAAAATAGTGAGTGGTTCTCTTTGTTGAAGAATGATGAGCAATTCTCTCTGTTGAAGAATAGTGAGTGGTGCTCTCCTGTTGAATAATAATGAGTGGTTCTCTCTGTTGAACAATAGTGAGCAGTTCTCTTTGTTGAAGAATAGTGAGCAGTTCTTTCTGTTGAAAAAATAGAGAGCTGTTCTCTCTGTTGAAGAATAATTAACGGTTCTTTCTGTTGAAGAATAGTGAGCAGTTCTCTCTGTTGAATAGTGAGTGGTTCTTTCTGTTGAAGAATAGTGAGTGGTTCTCTTTGTTGAAGAATAATGAGCAGTTTTCTTTGTTGAAGAATAGTGAACGGTTCTCTCTGTTGAAGAATAGTGAGCAGTTCTCTCTGTTGAAGAATAGTGAGTGGTTCTCTCTTTTGAAGAATAGTGAGTGGTTCTCTTGGTTGATGAATAATGAACAGTTCTCTCTATTGAAGAATAGTGAGTGGTTCTCTCTGTTGAAGAATTGTGAGCGGTTTTTTCTGCTGAAAAATAGTGAGCAGTTCTCTTTGTTGAAGAATAGTGAGTGCTTCTCTCTGTTGAAGAATAGTGAGCAGTTCTCTTTGTTGAAGAACAGTAAGTGGTTCTCTGTTGAAGAATAGTGGGTGGTTCTCTTTTTTGAAGAATAGTAAATAGTTCTCTCTGTTGAAGAACAGTGAGTGGTTCTCTTTGTTGAAGAATAGTAAGTGGTTCTCTCTGTTGAAGAATAGTGAGCAGTTCTTTCTGTTGCAGAATAGTGAGTGGTTCTCTCTTTTGAAGAATAGTAAGTGGTTCTCTCTGTTGAAAAATAGTGAGTGTTCCTCTGTTGAAGAACAGTGAGTGGTTCTTTTTGTTGAAGAATAGTGAACAGTTCTCTTTGTTGAAGAATAGTAAGTGGTTCTCTCTGTTGAAGAATAGTGAATGGTTCTCTCTGTTGAACAGTAGTGGGCCATTCCCTCTCTTTTCAACAATAGTGAGCAGTTCTGTTTGTTGAAGAACAGTAAGTGGTTCTTTCTGTTGAAGAATAGTGAGTGGTTCTCTTTGTTGAAGAATAGTGAGCAGTTATTTCTGTTGAAGAATAGTAAGTAGTTATCTCTGTTGAAGAATAGTGAGTAGTTCTCTCTGTTGAAGAATAGTGAGCGGTTTTCTTGGTTGAATAATAGTCAGTAGTTCTCTCTGTTGAAGAACAGTGAGCAGTTCTCTCTTTTGAAGAGTAGTGAGCAGTTCTCTCTGTTGAAGAACAGTGAGTGATTCTGTCCTCTTGAAGAATAGGGTGCGTTTCTCTCTGTTGAAGAAGAGTGAGCGGTTCTCTCCTGTTGAAAAATAGTGAGTGGTTCTCTATGTTGAACAATATTTTCCGATTCTCTCTGTTGAAGAACACTGAGCACTTTTCTCTGTTGAACAGTAGTGAGTGGTTCTCTCTGTTGAACAAAAGTGATTGGTTCTCTCTGTTAAATTACAGTGATTGGTTCTCTGTTTGAATAACAGTGAGCGGATCTCTGTTGAATAACAGTGAGTGGTTCATTCTGTTTAACAATATTGTGCAGTTCTCTCTGTTGAAGAATAGTGAGTGGTTCTTTCTGTTGAAGCATAGTGAGTGGTTCTCTTTGTTTCAAGAATAATGAGCAGTTTTCTCTGTTGAAGAATGGTTAGTGGTTCTCTCTGTTGAAGAATTGTGACCGGTTCTCTCTGTTGAAGAATAGTGAGTGGTTCTCTTTGTTGAAGAATAGTAAGTGGTTCTCTCTGTTGAAGAATAGTGAGCAGTTCTTTCTGTTGAAGAATAGTGAGTGGTTCTCTTTGTTGAAGAATAGTAAGTGGTTCTCTGTGTTGAAGAATAGTGAGCAGTTCTTTCTGTTGAAGAATAGTGGCTCTTTCTCTTTGTTGAAGAATAGTAAGTGGTTCTCTGTGTTGAAGAATAGTGAATGCTTCTCTCTGTTGAACAATAGTGAACCTTTCTCTCTCTGTTGAACAGTAGTGAGCAGTTCTCTCTGTTGAAGAATAGTGAGTGGTTCTCTTTGTTGAAGAATAGTAAATGGTTCTCTCTGTTGAAGAATAGTGAGCAGTTCTTTCTGTTGAAGAAGAGTGAGTGGTTCTCTCTTTTGAAGAATAGTAAGTGGATTTTTGTTTAGGAATAGTGAACAGATCTCTCTGTTGAACAATAGTGAACAGTTCTTTTTGCTGAAAAATAGTGAGCAGTTCTTTCTGCTGAAAAATAGTGAGCAGTTCCCTTTGTTGAAGAATAGTGAGTGGTTCTCTCTGTTGAAGAATAGTGAGCAGTTCTCTTTGTTGAAGAACAGTAAGTGGTCCTCTGTTGAAGAATAGTGGGTGGTTCTCTTTGTTGAAGAATAGTAAGTTGTTCTCTTTGTTGAAGAATAGTGAGTGGTTCTCTCTGTTGAAGAATAGCGAGTGGTTCTCTGTTGAAGAATAGTGAGTGGTTTTGTGTTGAAGAATAGTGGGTCTTTCTCTTTGTTGAAGAATAGTAAGTGGTTCTCTGTGTTGAAGAATAGTGAATTCCTCTCTCTGTTGAACAATATTGAGCCATTCTCTCTCTGTTGAACAATAGTGAGCAGTTCTCTCTGTTGAAGAACAGTGAGTGATTCTGTCCTCTTGAAGAATAGGGAGCGTTTCTCTTAGTTGAAGGATAGTGAGTGGTTTTCTCTTTTTGTTGAAGAAGAGTGAGCGGTTGTCTCCTGTTGAAAAATAGTGAGTGGTTCTTTCCTGTTGAATAATAGTGAGCAGTTCTCTCTGTTGAAGAACAGTGAGTGGTTCTCTCTGCTAAAGAATAGCTAGCAGTTCTCTCAGTTGAAAAATACTGAGTGGTTCTCTATGTTGAACAATATTTTGCGATTCTCTCTGTTGAAGAACAGTGAGCAGTTCTCTCTGTTGAACAGTAGTGAGCAGTTCCCTTTGTTGAAGAATAGTAAGTGGTTCTCTCTGTTGGAGAATAGTAAGTGGTTCTCTTTGTTGAAGAATTGTGAGCAGTTCTCTCTGTTGAAGAATAGTAAGTGAAGTTCTCTATTGAAGAACAGTGAGTGTTTCTCTGTTGAAGAATAGTAAGTGAAGTTCTCTATTAAAGAACAGTGAGTGGTTCTCTGTTGAAGAATAGTGAGCAGTTCTCTTTGTTGAAAAACAGTGAGCGGTTCTCTCTGTTGAAGAATATTGAGTGGTTCTCTGTTGAAACAGTGAGCTGTTATTTCTGTAGAAGAATAGTGATTGGTTCTTTCTTTTGAAGAATAGTGAGTGGCTCTCTATTGAAGAATACTGAGTGTCTCTCTATTGAAGAATAGTGAGTGGCTCTCTATTGAAGAATAGTGAGTGGCTCTCTATTGAAGAATAGTGAGTGGCTCTCTATTGAAGAATAGTGAGTGGTTTTCTGTTGAAGAATAGTGAGTGGTTTTCTGTTGAAGAATAGTGAGTGGTTCTCTCAGTTGGAGAATAGTGAGCAGTTCTTTCTGTTGAAGAATAGTGAGCAGTTCTCTTTTGTATAGTGAGTGGTTCTTTCTGTTGAAGAATAGTGAGTGGTTCTCTTTGTTGAAGAATAATGAGTGGTTCTCTCTGTTGAAGAATAATGAGCGGTTCTCTCTGTTGAAGAATAGTGAGTGGTTCTCTCTTTTGAAGAATAGTAAGTGGATTTCTGTTGAAGAATAGTGAGCAGATCTCTGTGTTGAACAATAGTGAGCGGTTCTTCCTGTTGAAAAATAGTGAGCAGTTCTCTTTGTTGAAGAATAGTGAGCAGTTCTCTTTGTTGAAGAACAGTAAGTGTTTCTCTCTGTTGAAGAATAATAAGTGGATCTCTCTGTTGAAGAATAGTGAGCTGTTCTCTCTGTTGAAGAATAATTAGCGGTTCTTTCTGTTGAAGAATAGTGAGTGGTTCTCTTTGTTGAAGAATGATGAGCAATTCTCTCTGTTGAAGAATAGTGAGCGGTTATCTCTATTGAAGAATAGTGAGCGGTTCTTTCTGTTGAAGAATAGTGAGCGGTTCTTTCTGTTGAAGAATAGTGAGCAGTTCTCTCTGTTGAATAGTGAGTGGAGTGGTTCTTTCTGTGGAAGAATAGTGAGTGGTTCTCTTTGTTGAAGAATAATGAGTGGTTCTCTCTCTGTTGAAAAATAGTGAGCAGTTCTCTCCTGTTGAAGAATAGTGAGCCGTTCTCTCTGTTGAAGACCCCAGTGACTGGTTCTCTCTGCTAAAGTATAGCGAGCGGTTCTCTCTGTTGACCAATAATGAGTGGTTCTCTCTGTTGAACAATATTTAGTGGTTCTCTCTGTTGAACAAAAGTGAGCAGTTCTCTCTGTTGAAGAACAATGAGTGGTTCTTTGTGTTGAAGAATAGTGAGCGGTTCTCTCTGCTGAAGTACAGTGAGCAGTTCAGATTGCTGGTTTAGAGCCGGAGACATTGGTGAGACTTGGGGAGAATCTGATATCTCAGTCTGGCAGATGTTGAATGTTGATGTTTCTGACTGTGTCTGATGTTCAGTTTGTTTCTGAGCTAAATCAGGTTTATTTATTCTAAATTATTTTGTTGTGTAAATACTGAGTGTATTGATTTCTTTTCCCTGCTGCTCATAACGGCCCGGTTCTGAAGAACATGGGTAAGCCCAATTTCATTCACTGCACAGGAAACTGGCAGAGACATGAGTTTTTCGGTGTGTTTGTGTTTATTTTATTTACTTGTTTATTGTTTAATGTGAGCTGTAGTCCAGAACCTCTTTATTCTGTAATCTGTAACCTAAAGCAGTGCTCGTACAGATCGCTCACTGTAACTGTAGTTTAGACTGTGTCTCTTGTGTATTTTTGTCTGTCCAGTCATGCCTGTGTTTGTCTAGTTCTGTTTGTCTAGTTTCTATTGTGGAGTTCTGATACTCAACACCTATGGCAGTGAGAAGTATCAGCATGCAGCATCTCTCTCTCTCTCTCTCTTTATCTCTCTCTTTATCTCTCTCTCTCTCTCTCTCTCTCTCTCTCTGTCTCTCTCTCTCTCTCTCTCTCTCTCTCTCTCTGTCTCTCTCTCTCTCTCT